>PVJX010007730.1:0-69415 GCA_004027295.1 Dolichotis patagonum | reverse complement strand
TGGGTGCTCCAGCAAAAGAAATTTATTTTCTGGAAGCTAGAAGTCATTGTGCCTTCAGGGGTGATTTCTGGTGAGGTCCCTCTTTCTGACTTGTAGACAGCCACCTTCTCCATGAGACCTCGCCTGGTGCTTTTTCCCCCCTGTGTGTTCTGATGTCTTCTCTTCTTGCAAGGACCCAGTTGGATCACATTAGAGAATGACCCTTCACATCTCAACATTAAAGGAATGCCTTTAAGTTCATTTGAAATTTGGGCTTAATATATGTATTTTGGTGGGGACACAATTTTGTCCATAACACAAAATTTCTCACCCTAATTTATTTCGTGAAACACGTTTTATTAAACTTGGTATTAAGGGTTGTGGATACTTGTATCAACACATCTTACTTTTTCTGCAAATTCTTGCCAAAGAAGATAAATCCGTTTACTAATGGATTGACTCTATTGTTTTAGGAAATTGTCGCAAATCACATCTTTTGCCAAACATCTTGGTAATATGGTCACACAGTTATTTTTTAAAATCACATATCAGTTCACTTATTAATAATTGCCTTAAAAGCTTCATCTCATTTTGTTTACCAAGTTTAAACTATTAGGTCATGAATTTTTGCTAAATTTCTATAAATATTTCTCTCCTTGGGAATTTTACCTCTACTCGGTGTATGCCAAACAAGAAACTACATATTTTTTTTCTACTTTTGTATCTACAAAGAATTTGTCAAAGTGGTATTTTAATTTGCTGCTGTGAGTTTAATCTTTGCTTTCTTTGCTTTCTTCACAGAATTCTCTGCTGATCTTTGAAGGGAGTTGACTGTCGATGCTTCGACTGTTGATGCTTCCTAGTAGCTAAAGGGGTACCCAGAAATGACTAGTTTCCTATGTAGTGGAATCTTATTCATGCTACAAGGTAAAACCATTTCACCTTAGCATACTCATACTTCTAAATGAGCAGAGAGTATAGTAGTAAAATGGAAAATAAAATGATTGAAAACTAATTATTAGGTATAACCAACATGCCTCAGTTTCCCTCCTCTGGTTCCTCCAGCTTACTATGACAATATGAATAATGGATGACTCAGTTCCACTAACCTTCACTCTGTACTTGATGTCACTGTGAATTCACAAGAGCAATGATCTTATCATCTTATTTTGAGTAAATGCCGATCACCTCTAAGCAGTGTTTCATCTCAAGGTCACCTAACAAGGAGCTCTGGATAAATTCCCATTGGACCGAGGCTCTTTCTAGATAATAATAATTTCATTTGTAGGCTGACAGCAATCCCAATTGATGTTCATTACTGGCTTAATAGAGTAAGATATAAATAATTGCCATTCCAGCATATATTTCTTACTATATCTTGTAAAGGCTGCATGAGCTGGGCTCTGGTGTGCAGCTACAACAAATATATAAAAATGTAGAGGCAGCTTTATAATATGGCATTGAATACAAGTTGGATGAATTTTGAAGTTCAAGTCAGAAATACTGGTAGTAAGGATAATTCTGGTGATGACTTAGAAAACAGGGAAGCAAAAGAGAAAATACTCATTTTTCTAGACAATACATAGAAGTATGTATGTTAAAAGCTAACTAGATAGTGTCTTAAAAATGAGGACATGTTATTGGAAACAATGGGGAAAGACAATCCTTGTTATAAAACGGCAAAAATACCTTGAGTGAAATGGGTATGTTGTAGTGATTTATGGAAGGTAGAATTTATAAACAGTAAACTTAGATATTTAATTGAGGATATTTATAAACAAAGTATAGAAGGAGTAGATTGCAGCTTGCTTTTTTCCTGTTTGCTTTCAGGAAAACGGGGACTGAGAGAGAGAGGGAAGACAGAGATTTAAGAAGGGATCATTAAATAAAAAAAGAACTGTAACTTTAAAGATTTGGAGGATTCTCAGCATATCCATACTGAAAATATAAGAAATGCTGTTGTGAGGAGAATACTATGGTTACAGTCCAACAACTACTCAACAAGAGACAATACAGATATGAACCAGAGACCCAATTCATCACTGGAGCACGAATAATGCCGATTTAAACTGAAAGGGACAGAGATAGGAAAAAATGAAACAAATCTTGGACTTTTTAGAACTTTTAAGACTAGACTATGAAACTACTTGATGTATTATTTAATATAGGAGAAGGATGACCTTTAAAACAATTGAAAGGTTCTCAGGGCCCCCACTTCTGTTTCACAGGGAAGGGGAAATGAGTGTCCTCAGTTTCAACAGTCCAGACAGCGGTCACCCAAACCCTTGGGGTCATCACCCACAGAAGTGGAACCCCTCCCACAGTAGGTCTGGTAAAAGGGAATCTTAGCCCAGTGGAACTAGATGGTACAGTATGCAACCAAAGAGGACTATTGTTTAGAGTTTAGGTGTGATATGATTTGTGTTGTTTGCAGAACAGAATTGATAGAAAAATCTATATGCAGTTATGCAAGAGGTTTTATCAGGGAGGATTATAGGATCAGAGGTGGGAGAACCCACAATGGCTTTATGTGTGCTGCAGAGTTGGAGGGTCCAGTAGTTGCTCAGCCCAAGAAGATGAAAGCCTCAGAACAAGAGGGATCAAGGATGCAGTTCAAGGCTGAAGGCCTGAAAGCTCACTGAAGTGTCTCTTCTCTGAGTCTGCATTAAAAAACTGAAGAAATTTCATAGATTATAGCAACAAAAGACACATCTGCTCAAGCAGACTGGAGCTCTCTGAAGGTGTCAGAAGGTCCTTCTTCTTGACCCTTTTTATTCCATCCAAGCTTCAAGCCTATTGGTTGATGCAACCCAAAACCCAACCAGGGCCAATCTTCCCTTCCCAATTGGTTTGACTCCATGCTAAAAATCTCTACAGACAAACTAAGAACTGTGCTTTGCTAACTGGCCAGGACTTTCCTAATCAGTCAAGTTGAGATATCATGATCAAATATCACTTTACATTTTAAATTTCATATCGTCATCCTTATCCTGTTTACCAGTTCTCCCTTTTAGTGTGGAAATGTCTATCTTATGCTTGCCCAACCATTGTATTTTATCATTACAAGATTTGTCTGGATTTCACAGGATCACAGTTGGAAAATTTTGTTACAAAAGAAATTAAACCTCAAAGCACAGCCAGAAATATTTAATCAAATATAGGGACATCACCTGGGGTGTGGCTCAGTGACACAGCACCTGCCTGGCAAGCACAAGACCCTGAATTTGATTATTGCTACTAAAAACAGAAAAAAACAATAAATCACAAATATACAGACACCTTGAAGGTTAGTCAAATTGATACATGCAAATAACCATAATAATGATACAAATAGCCTCTGTCCTATGTGCTAAGAAAAAAATTCAGTATATTGGTCTGTTTGGGGGGCTCTAAAAGTATTTAACTACTTTTCCATATTTTAGAAATATCTCTATTCTCCTCCCATACATTTCCATGTTCTCCACTGAAGGAGGAAAGGGCCTAAGTCTGTTGGTTTCAATGCAATGAATTAAATATTTTCACTATTTCATTCTTTAAAGCCATGGTAATGAAAGTATACTTACAAATTTTTATTCCTGAATGCATTGACTCGGTCCTCTAACACTGACCCATAACCCCTGCCTGACACAGTGTGGCTGGCAGACCTCTCCACGGCTGTCACTGTTTGCTCAGCATGTTGGTCACACCTGTAATACAGAAAATGATCTTCCTTTTCATTGCCCATCAGGTAAACATCTTGACGAAATGGAAAAGACATGCAGAGTGATGAGAGGAGACTGATAATCAAGCTGCTTGTTGTTTAGAATTGTGAGTTGGTGACTCTGGATTCTTTAATGACACTTTTGACAACCTTTTGACATTTTGACAACCTTTGTATGGCACAATATTTGCCTTGCAATATTGTTTCTGTTTATGTCAAAACAAATACACAACAAAAGAAAAGTCCTGCACAGAAGAACATGACAGGAACATTTTCAGAGTAAACAGGATCCTGAGTTTCTGATTATATTCTTGGAGTTAATCCTTAAGAAACTTTGAGAAATATATGGTATTCATGTAGGTGCATGTGCCCGCCTCCTTTTGATTCTGTTTTTGATTCTGTTTGATTCTCTTTTTGCTCTGTTTGTACATTTTCTTGTTACATTTATGTCAACTGTGTTCTTTTATGCTTTTCTATGCAGATTAATTTCTGAAAAAATATATCATCATAGAACTCATGCACCTATTCATATACTATTCTGAGTGTCTCCTTTGTAGTAAGTATTGTTTTCATTGTTAAAAAAACACTAGTAAGTCAAATATACAAATATTTTGTCCAACATAGCTTATTCATCATATGCAATGCAATAGGTCATGCATGTAATGTTTTGAATATATTTCCTAATATAATGTTCTCAACAATCTAAAATATAGGATCTGATAAATAACTCTACTTTTCAATTAAAAAACAGGCTTAGCCATGATTACAAAGCCAAAACATAAAGACAGATTGAAATCAAAGAGATTTAAATCTGTAAAATATATACTACCAAGTAGATTTTGGGATAGAAATCATTAACAACAGTTGAATTATCACCTTTCTAATTTCACTTTTTTATTGAAAAATAGCAATCCCCAAGCCTAATGAATGGACTTCAAGAGGTTATTTTCAGATATCAGTATAGTGAAATAATTTATTTAGGTGGAAAATTATTTAAAGCGAAAGTTAAGAAGTATAAATTTTGCATCTTGTAAAAGGGACAATTCAGCTCCCATTGTACCGGTATATATTTCTGTCTCAAAAATCTCTCCAAAGTGAATATTTTTAGAATATTCCTGGCTCCAGTCTTCTCATCAGATCTGGTGTGGTGACAAGTGACTTAGGTTTGAGCACTTAAGTGTTTTCAAGCGCGTGTTGATGTGATTGAATATGATAGAGTAGCTTTGGTAGCTTGGTAGTTTTGGTTACCTGTTGAAGCAAGTGGTGGGACCTGGAAGATACAAACAAAAGTTAGAAATATTTATAGGGCAAAATTGTGATAATTCAGATGTGTGGGCTATGAGGTAGAAGGAAAGGTAATTATGACTCTTTTCTGTCTTCCTCTGATTAAAAAACCTGTAGAGACAACAAATTTGATAGAAGTCGAAATTGTTTTGTGGAAAATAATAAGTAAATATTGGGGGCTATGTTGTCAAACTTACAAGAAGGGTCTGGATGAGAGCTAAGCACATGCGAGTCCTCTGGCAATCTGTGGTAAACAAAGGTTTATGTGCCATTGTGCAGGTATGAAGGACTATAAAGAAAGTAGCTGATGCTTCCACATTTTCCCTATTGCACTTTGTGACAGGTTGTCAGACATTAATGGATTTAAAAGCATCCTCTTAAAATGATATTATTAAATAGCATGATAGTTAAATGCTTATTATTAATGGTATCAAATACAGTAAGAAAGTTTTGCCTTATATGATAGGTTTGGAGGGTGCAATGGAAGAAACTTGGGAAGATAAAGTGAGTATATATATATAATTTGTCTTCACATAGAATAAAATGTATTTCTTATTCTCTTTCTTGTGCTATAACAGAACACCTGTAGTTGGCTAATTTGTAAAGGGAAGATATTTATTTTGAGCTCATGGTTCTAGAGGTTGTGAAGTCTGAGATCAAATAGCAACATCTTCAGAGAGCCTCGTGCTGCTTCAACATATGGTAGAAAGGGAAAAAGGAAAATGAAGCACAGAGAAAGGAGTAAAAAAGGACCTAAATCTGAAGATAGATAGCTCACTGTCGTAGAAAATGTGTTAAGTTACACAATAGTTTCATGACCCAAACTCCTCCCTTTAGGCTCCACCTTTCAACATTGCTGCTCTGAGAAATTACCGCAGCATATCAGTGAGTATAAACCAAGTTGAAAATTGGATTTTGATATTTTCCTATACTAACAAATCACACTGGATCTCAATCGGTTCTCAATTTATATTTTATCTGAGAACTAAAATGAAAATAATTTTCTTTCACCACATTCTTCCACTACAAATTTTCTGTTTCATTAAAGGCCTAAAGCAATGCAGCTAGTCAGCCATGGATTGAAATCTTGAAAGAGTGAGAAAAATAAAAATTTCAGCAAGATATGCTCCCCGCAAACCTCATATACTCATTGGCGGGTCTTTTTAAGAGGTGGCTGGATCTGGAACATGTGATTCTGGGATTAAGAGTTTGTGATTACTGAGTTAGTCTACTGACTGGCTTGACATAGTTCTGGGTATGATTAAGGTTGCCCCAATCTGGATGTCATTGCTACCCACCCTAAGGGTGGAAGTCTTTATAAAATATAAAGGACATAAAGAGGGCTAGTGCTGTTGCTTGTCACTTACTGCTTGGTGCCCTCAGCCTGCCATGAACTGTTTCTCCTCTATGATGCCGTTCTGCCATGCCACGCTGCCTGGAAGCCATTCAGTGATGGACTGAAACCTCTACAAACTGTGAGCCAAATAAACCTGTACTCTTTTAACTTTGAGTGTTGGGAATTTTGCTCAACAATGAGAAAGGAAACTAAGATAATATTAAAGATATGTTTCTGAGGGTTTTTTTTTTAGTTCTCCAAAAATAATGCAAAATACTATTTCTAAGACTCATTCACTAATATCTAGTTAATTCTTAAGGTGGTGAAATAACCTCCACTATTTGGATAAAAGTCTCCTTGGAATAGGTTTGGTCTGCTAGAATGAGAATCAAAATATCATTTAAAACATTCAATTGTAATACACATAGCAAGTTGTCTTAGTTACTTATTACTTGTCACAGAGACAAAATACCTGATCCCCAAAGTTATGGAAGGAAAGGTTTACTTCTTACAGTTCTTGGAGGTTTCAGTCCATACTCAGTTGGCTCCAAACAGCAAGATGGAAACCAACAAGAGAGAGAGAGACACCTTCTTCCTGTCCTTACATCATATGCTGGCTCCACCCCAAGGTGGGTGTAGCACTCACAGCACCAATGCAAGCACTAGACAATGAACCAATCACAAATGCTAGATTTGGTCGAGTTCATAGTTCGTGAGGCTTGGGGGCCACTGACACAAATCATGACTAATAAGTAGTTTTTAAATACTTTTGTAACTCAAATTTTCATCAGTTGACAATTATCGAAGCTGTCAAACTCCTGATTATTGTTTTTACTTATATCCGTGGGTATAATTTTTTTATTTAAGATTCATTGCTGATTCACTCTTTCTGTCTCCCTCTGTCTCTATCTATCTGTCTTTTTCACACGCACTTTGTATTGATAAATAAGTGCAATTTATTTTCCTGGGATTTAGTTTTTAGTTAAAGAGATAAGCATCATGATGGCAACCTAATGCTTACACTCTCTACTATACAATTTTATTTCTTTGCTTCCATTATTTTAATCAATGTATAGATTCAATTGACTATGAAGCATGATGAAAACTTGAATAGCAACCTGGGAGCAGAAATATAGTGCAGCACATACCTTGCTACATAGCATTGCTATTTTGTAATTGCATGTGAATATGTTTAGGCAGGTTACTCACTTTCCAGAACAGTAAAATTCTCAAGGTATCTATCACTCAGACCACGTATTTGCAGAGTTTTGAGGTTGGTTGAAAAAGGGTAAAGAAATCAAAATACTTTTATCACCCACTCATGGAACTTGATAAATCACTGAATTTAGGCTTATAAATGAGTCTTTGTGAATGAAGTCAACAAAGAAGCATTCAATGTAGGGGGTGGGTGGTTGTGCCACCTTTTTGGCCAATGGGGATCATCTCTGGAATCAGGAAGAAATGGACATGGTGAAGCATCGTAGAATCTTCTTGTTTAGAGCAGATCTGATGATCCTGTCAGGAAATAATGAAAAATTCACCTCACTATATAACTAATTCTGTTAATTGGTGATTTTCTAACATCTCTTAAATTCTTAAAAGAATTTTAAAAATTAATGTGCCTGATCTCATATTTTTAAGTTAACCTCTATGTTTTTCATTTTTAAATTTTATTTTAGGGCTGAAGTTGTAGCTTACTGGTAGTATGCTTTCTTACTATGCTTGAGTTCCTGAGTTCAAACATCAGTACTATGAATGTGTCATTTTAATATGAGGAAACTACGTGGTTTTTGTTATATCATTAATATTTTAAAATAAAAATTTTTATTGTTTCTTACACTATGTCCACTGGGGCCTAACCATGTTAGTGTTTCTTGCCTTTACAAACATTGGCTGCAAGGGAACCATCTTTACCCTAGAAGTCATCTCCTCTAAAGGATCCCAGCTGTGATAGCTTAAATAAAACTTTATCAAAACTCCTGCACTTCAAAGAGAATAGTTTGTGCTGTTGTTGTTTGACTGTCTGTCCTCTTCTTATGCTTCAATTTTGTAACTTGAACAACTTCTTCTTAGATAACAGTATGTAATTTATTGACTAGTGATTTCTTAGTGTTTTTCTTTAAAATTCTGTATTATCTCTACCCTTTTTTCTTTTGCCTTTCTTCTCTTAAAAAAAAACAAACAAACAAACTCCTGCACTTCAAATTTAGCTCTACACATGGCAAAGAGCTACTATTTGACCATATGGTTAGCCAAGTTATTAAAGATTGATTGCTTTGTGTCCAAAAAGTTTTTCTTCATTTTACATGATAAGAAAGCCCCTTAAGATGTTTTATAAGAAGCATTTTTAAAATAAAGAAACTATAAAACAAATCATATAAAATGCAGTATAAAAAGTAACTAGGGGGGCCGGGGATTTAGCTCAGTGGCTTAAGTGCCTGCCTGGCAAGCGTGAGGTCGTGAGTTCGATCCCCAGTACCAAAAAAAAAAAAAAAAGCTATATTCCAAAAGTAACTAGGGTAATATGTTGAATATTTAATAAAATTTTATTTAAACATATAACAAGATAAAGTAACAGGCTATTTATAATTAGCCAGATGATAATAATTCAAGAAAATTTATAACTTGAGTAGATTATTTGAAATATGAAAAGTCATATTATATTTTGGTTACACTGAACTTTTAAGTATTGAATTCTTGTTAGCTTATATGACTAAACAAATATAGATAAAATATAAATTTCAGAATTAACATATTTTAAGAACAGTATAATTAATAGTTTACTGTGAATTTAATCAAAGTTATGTGATGATAGAAATTAATTGACCTGGAAGTTGCATGCAATTTTATTTTTTGTCACTAAGTGTTAAATACTTCTTCTACATTTTTCTTAAATGCTTATTCCACATTTTATAAAATGCAACAAAATATTTAGTGTATTGGAAATAAATATTTTATGGTACCATTTGATTATATTGATTTAAACTGTCTGATATGCAGCAAATATGAAGAAAACAATATTTTATCCATTTATTTTATATATAGATTTTCTTAAACTATTTTGCAATTCCAGAAAACACCTTGGTTAAATGTAAATGATTCATCCTCATTAACTTATATTGCTTTCACTGCTTGACAGAGATTCTTTCCTGCTAATGATGAATTCAAAGTAATAAAGATTGAAATAGTTGAAGAATTACTGTTTAGGGTAAAACCAGGTTTTACAGACTCTACTAACTTTAGAGTTTAATTTTTGAAAGACAGATGATACAAGTTATATAATAGAATTAAGTATGAAAAAGAATGCTGAGGATAAAAAAGTCATGAAAAATTTGCAAATCTGAGAAAGGCACAAAAATTTTAAAAATATATACACCATGATGTTTTCCTTAATTAAGTGTCTTTCACGCACCTATAGTCATTTTTTATTCATTTGTTGATGTCTTCTTCATGTAATGAAAATTTTGTAGTATTATTTTCTCTACAAAGATGATTGCTTATAAGGCAAGTATAATTCCTAGAGGTTTTAGCAAATCACACTTCGTATAGCTCACTTACATTTTTGTTTCTTACTGAGGGATATGTGCTTTCTTTAATTTTCTGATTTGACACAGGGTGGCCCTAAGTTACCAAGTTACTCAGGCTAAGAACTTACAATCCTCTTGTCTCTGCCTCCCACAGAGCTCAGATGACAGTCATGTACCACCACTCTCAGCTAATTCTATAACATTTATTAAAATATATAATTGTTGAAACACAATCCTAGACACACAGAAGGCTCCATGCCAATAGAGAATCCTTAAAGTTTAAAATAAAACTGAATTTTACAAGATAGCATACAAATCAAAGTAAGAGAATTTTCAAAAGCCCAGTTAAAAGTTTGTTCAAAGAATCCGCCATTTTCTTCATGGGTTTCCCCTTGCCTTTTGCTTCTTTTTACATTCTTCTTTCTATTTTAGTGGTATAATAGATTGCCCAAGGATCTTATGTGATTGCTGAGGTTTTCTAAAAATGGCTTTTAGGAAACTATATGAAAATTTCAACATCAACTTTCTGAAAACATCCAGAGTATTTGTACACTTTGGAGAGTCTGCCTGCTTCGTTTCAAAGGATTTTCCATTTTTGCACAAAGGATCTGATGTAAATATTTAGGCTTTGTGAGCCACAGTTCTCTGCAGCAACTACTCACCTCTGCAATGTGAAAACAGACATAAACATTATGTACATTAATGGGGATGCCTGTGATTCTTTATTAAAGGAAATCAATCACAATACTTTGCATTTGGGTCCTGATCTTTAGTTGCTAACTGACTACAGCTGTAGATTATCAACAGATCTAATGATAAGTGGCATCAAAGGCCAACATTGCCAAAGAAAACACTGGAAATTCATCAGATCCCGAACTAGTGCTAACATTTGTAGGCATGCCCACAAATCTGTGACCTCCCCAAAATTAACAATCCCCCAACATAAGTCTTCAATGTCTATTTGGAGACAATAAAAGTATATAATATTATATATAGAAATCGCTGTCTATTCTAATCCTTTACAAAAAGTCTTTGTGTTGGATTCTGAGTTTAGTAGGGCTGAATTAGAAATGCATTTAAACAAAATTTGGCAAAGTTTGTAAATGTCACATAAAGTCTCAGTTCAGACTGAAAGTATGGCAGATGAGTGGTTTTCAATCAGCACCTTGTACTGAAGTCACACTTGGGCACCAGCAGATCCACTTCAGCTCACACATGATTTCATCATTGTCATTCAGGACGTGTACTTGATGTCAAGTAACAGGCAAAGGTCACTTATAAAAAAAATATCCTGGAGGACTCTCATCCACCACTTGGAGCTATGTTTATTGTAACAATAAAGCACCAACTTCCATAGGATCAGAGCTTTATAAGAAACCTGCTCTGCATTGGAGGCTAAAATAGTGTCACTGCAAGCAGATGAGAGAAAAGATTATAGCAAAAATAACCAGCAAAATCATGATAAAGATAACTATAATTCAAGAGGATGTTTAGACAATGATTGAAATTGTGCTGGATTTCCCAGCATTACTGTGCTTGGGAAAAGTAATCTGTGTTCCACAAATCAGACTGGCAGGCCACTCCAATCAAGCTTGAATACCACTTCACAGCAAAAATGTTGGGTATCAAACAGGTTCAGACACTTGAGGTGAGGGTCAGAATGCTCTACATGCTTGGCACAAAATGACTATCAGTTCAGCCTTAACTCTTTTCTTAGTCATATATCTGAACAGACAAATCTTAACCTCATGTGAAAACATTTGACATCTTGTGTATGAGTCTTTAATGTGTTGAAGAAGTTATAAATTGTGTCTGAATATGTGTCCATGACACTGTTTTGATGGTGTTTCATAATCTGAAAATCAGATATTCCTTTGTTCAGGTTAACAAGAAAGAGAAGAAAAAATGAAGACACCTGCTCTATTTTCTTTTCTGCTGTGCAGAGTTTATATATTTTTTTTGAAAAACTAAGCATGATGCTTAATAAATCCTATTAATCACATTTAAGAACTATTTCAGTTTCACTCATATTAAAAATATAAAACACCCCATCTATTGTAAGCTTTGTTCTAAAGTGACCACTGCTGAATGAAACCTGAGGTTCTGACCAGATCTAGGAAACAGCTAAAATTCATTGACTACATACCATGTCTATGGCATTGCTCTAAGAATTTTCCAGTTGTGCCAAATGCAGTGGTCCTATTATTTTTGTATCTCTGATTTATTATTGTGCTTCGATGAGGCTCAAAGAGTTACATAACCTCAGAGATCGCACAGCTCGATATTTCAGAGCTATGTTTCAAATCCACGAAGCTTAGCTTCAGATTCTGTGATTCTAGCCAGCACTTTCTTTATCATACTAAATATTTGATTTCAAAATTCCTATTTTGTCTCAAAACTTCTGGTCAATATTTGACTAAAACCCCTGTCTGGACCATACAAGTATTCCATGAATTCAGAAATGCATCGGAGAAATGAGCTGAGGTTGATTTCTTTGTGTCATTATGAAAAATAACAATTTTCTAAATATTTCTACTGAAGGAGTAGCCAAAAAGAAGTGTATGAAGGTTTGAGAAAGAAAAAGACATAAGAGAAACAGAGACAGAGGGAGGGGAAGAGAGAGAGAAAAAGATTCTTAAACTAAAATTTTGTATGTGCTTGTGTGAATCGTCTTTTGATTGTCATTTTTCAATTAGAAGTAGCTTTCACTGGCATAGCACTACCTCCTTTAACCCTAGCTCATTGCCCTTTCAAATTCTATTTTTTAAAGTTCTTAATCTGCATCAAAGAATCCATCAAATCTCACAACCGTACAGGGTAAAATGCTTCCTGTTGAATGGCTTGAATTCCATAATGCAAGTTTACTCTATCTTGTATTTTACAAACACATTTAACTTAATAAGGTTCTAAAACAGAGTCATAAAATTATTCACTACAGTTCTTCAGAAAGAATGTGTTTGGGAGCAGAGAAAAACTGTTCTCTCAGCATTCATGCACAGACTGAAGTATTCGTTAATGTGCTCTCCCCTCTACTTTTCCCAAGAATTTTACAAGATGAAATGTCTTGATTTTTCAAATTTACCAACGTACAATTAATTTAAAAATGTCGAGAAAAGTTTTCATAACTTACAAGGCTATTGTTTCTTAACTTTACCCTTTACTGAACTATACACATTTATGTGTGGAAGTCATAGGGTTTGAAATTTAACCTCCTGGATTAGACAGGGACTCTACTCTCATCACAAGACAAAATGAACAAATGTGGCAAAATTAGGAAAAGAAGATAATATATGTGAGAGACTTTCTTAAGACAACTGAATCTACTACAAACTAGAAAGCTTTAAAAAACAGAATTATTATCGCAGAGTTCTTAGGATCAGAAGTCTAAAATCAAGGAGTCCACGATGCAGCACTACCTCTAAAGTTGCAAGAGAAACCTTTCTTGTCTTTTCCATTTTCAGTGGTTCTGGACTTTCGTAGAGCTGCATCACTCCAATCTCTGCCCTATCCTTACACGACTTTCTTGCCTGCGTCTTTCATTCTATGCTTCTTTATGAGGAATCTGTAATTCGATTTAGCGTCCTCATTAATCTAGAGTGATCTTGTCTCAAGATTTTATCTTCCTCATATCTTCAAAGACTCTTATTCTCAGTGAGTCTCATCCTGAATTTCTGAGGTTGGTATGAATATATATATTTTGTTGAATCTACTGCAAATCTGTTCCTGTTCATAGTTATAATTGTTTTCTAATTGTCACTGTTCGTTATTGTGTGATACCATAGTAGACAATTTGCATTTATATGTGTATGCATTTGTGGTGTGTGTCTAAGTGTAGATGTGTTATAGTTTGAATCTAAAAATCCTCTCAAAGGCCTGTGTGTTAACGATTTGGTTCTCACCCTATGGCTGTGGGAGGTAGTGAAATTTTTCAGAGGTTGGACCTAGCACAAGGAAGTTAAGTCATTAGCTGCTTGGCCTTGAATGCAGTACTGGGACTCTGGCCATTCCTTTCTTTGCCTACCAACTGCTATGAGGTGATCAGATTTGTTGTGTAACTTAATATCCACTGTGATGTTCTGCCTGAACAAGACCCTGAAGCAATGGGCATTTAAAGTTCAAGTTAACTAGGATTTTGGAAATGATAGATATAGATATAGATATGGATATGGATATGGATATGGATATGGATATGGATATAGATATAGATATAGATATAGATATAGATATAGATATAGATAGATAGTGGGATAAAACTCACGACCTCATACTTGCCAGGCAGGCGCTTATGCACCCACACTAAATCCCTGGCTCCTGGAAATAACATTTATTAGATTCCACTTAAAAGTATTAGTCTGCATGAGTATATAGGAAATGATGAGCTACATAAAGGCATGGGTGTGAGATTTATTTTTTCACTTTTCCAAGGCTTTGAGGCTGTCTAGAGTTCGACCATGGTATATACTTGTTCAGGATTCTGATGAGATGTATGATTGATAACTCACAGAGTCACTGTGCTAAATACGGAGTGACTGGCATCTGCCTGCAGGTCTTCTTTACCCACCACCAACATGCTACTTACTCGAGAATCCTTCTTCAACTTTTCTTGCTTTTGTTCTTTTCAAATGTATAATTAAGGGATTGCTAGGAGAGTTATTTGAAGCATGGGTTGTAAAAGTAAATATATAAAAATTATAGATCCCTTGAAGAGTCTACATCAATTGGTTTGAAATCAAAGCTTTCTTTTAATTACAGTTATATGCAAAAGCTTGAGAAACCATTATGAATCCACATGTGTGTAACTATGCCAGGCTGCTCTCTGCACGCCTGCTGACGCTCTTGCTGGATAGTAGTGGAATAGAATGGACTTGGGCTTTGTTCTTTATTCCCTTGTCCTTAGACCGTGCTTTATTTCAAACCCACAATACCTTAGCATACTCCCGACATATATTGACCAGGTTTCCTTTAATCTAAATGTGTGGATGACCAGGAGAGAATAGGAATTAGGGCCAAGAAAGTTTAGAAAACATAACCTCAAGACAATTTGTTTCATTGTGGTCATAGAAATCACCACTGCCCTATTAGGGAAATTAAAACTTAACATTTTATATTTGGAAGAGTTTTGGGCTGACTAATAAACTTTATTAAAGAAATTCCAAAATTCATTAGTAATCCTTGAGAAACAACTTTCCTACGATAATTAGATTAGTGTAGAACTGAAGAAAACCATTTACTCTCAGATTTTGTTATGTGATCCCCATTCCATTTTTATACAAAATGAAAATGTATGTGCGTATTTCAGTGAATTAAAGGGGATGCTTACATGACAATGCAGATAAGGTATGATTTAAAATCATCTCAAAGGAATTATTTGTTAAGGGTATTTTGCATTTTGTAAAGATAAACTATAACCCAAAGCCTTTTGTATAGTTTCAGGAAATGAGGAATTAAAGTGAATTATTGTGAAATAAAATGAAGCGTAGCTGAGATCTGCCAATTACTTTTCCAATAGAGAGCAGCTGATGTCAAAGTATAATTTTCAAAAGAAAGCATAACCCAAATGTGTGTAGAATAACTCTGAAAATGAGTTTCATAAATTTTGTATAGAATAAACATACCTCAAAATTTAACTCATTAATAAGAAAGCCAGAAGACTGATGAATCTGGAAAGCATCTGAGGAGCAGAGGTGAATACAGCAACAGAAAGACAGTGGACTGAAACAGTTCACAAAGCCAGGGGCAAAATCTAGCAAACTCTTATAGGGTATAGTGTTTGTGTTTTCTTTTCTATAGAACTGATATTATTTACATTTCTACAACAAGAAAACTCTGAGTTAATATGTAACCTCATGGAATTTAGTCTTTAATTAATAGCAAAAAGCAAATTAAATGAAAACAAGTTTCCCTAGGAAATTAAATACTCCTTGGAAGTGCCTATTAAACAACGTTACAGCACGACACATAGAGAACATGTGAAGAAATTCTTATGCTTCTTTTTGAAGACATCCTTATTGTTCTTTGCAAGTTCAGGAAAGCATATTTAATAAGCTTTTGATCACATGTAATCTGAACAGATTATTTCTTGTAAAAAGTTCTGATCTCATTCTGGTTTTGATGGGTTAATTTATAGAAATGGAACAAGAAGTGTTGATTAGATCAGCCTCCTATCTAACATTTGGCAAATTTAGAGACCCATGGAAGTGAGCAAGTCCTGAGGCTAAAGAGTTAACTTCTGACTGGAAAAGTCATAAGAAATGTCAGATTCTGTTTTCAAAAACACTATTATTCTTGAGAGATTTTAAAAGACTTTCTCTTGCTGAATCTTCCATCACAAAATGAAGAAACTTAACTCAAACCTGGACCATTCATGTCCACAGGTTACACCTGTGTCTCCTTTATATTGTGAAAATTTCCTTCTATGGAAACTTCCAAATATGATTAGGTTTTTCTCTCCCATAAAGTCTGAGACCCTATAAGACACAACAAATTTCCTGGGAGCATTCTGCGAACATCAGTTCCTTACATAAAATACAATCCAGATTCCTTAATGCTGTGTCTGTCATTTCTACTTACAATGAGATTTATTCACCAGTATATGACTGCAGGTGTAGCCTTGACTGCAGAATCAGTTATATCCTGGCAAAAAGAAGATCAAATGCCTATAGGAAAAAGTACATTTCCAAGAAAAGTAAAGTAATAGAACTCATACACACAGATGCACACAGCGTATGTGTGCACGTGCACACACACACACACACACACACACACACACCACTGTAACAGAAAATGCCCTCTACTTTGTCTATTAGTTGCCCAGGTAATAGTTCTGGTTACAGTTCCTGTTACTTTTGCTTCTTAAAAAGGGCTGTTCACTGTAAAGCATAGCTGGACACTAATTCATATTGTAAGAACCAATCAAAAACATCCAAGTACTCTGCCTTTATACCCCACTTTCAGACCCCTTAAAAATCTCCCCTTCTGGGCCTTCAAAGACTGAAATTTTAAGGAACAATTCCTAGTAAGTGCCTGTCCAATGTTGAATAAATCTACCTCCAAATCCTGGGTGTCATTTCGGTGTTTTTATTTGCCTTAGCACTACCTTACTCATTGTTATCCATATATCCAGAGATTAAACACCATTAACTCCATAGATAAAGTGTTTAAATCCAAGTTAACTAGGATTTTGGAAATTATATTTAATTAGATACAATTTAAACACATAATATAAAATGATTGTAGAACTATAAATTAGATACATAGCTGTCTATGTATTTTAAAACATTTCATGAAAATACTACTAGTTTCTCTGAGAAGTAAACAAACAAACACTTTTAGACATTCATATTTATAATGGCTTCTTAGGAAAACAAGATGAATGCTATAATATTATAAAAATCTTTTCATGAAAACTTGCAAAACATAAATGTGTGCTTGTATTATATACAACAATTATAGCTGTTTTAAAGCCAATATTACAAACCAGTCCAAAGATTACTTTTGACTAGGTAGACTAATCTGCTTCTAAAAAATGCTTCTGAGTTTTCATTTTCTGTGAAAAGGATTTTTTCCCTTAAGTATCCAGTAGTTAACATATTATAACTTCAGTTTTCTTATTTTCTTGGCATTCTGGGAGTAGCAGATTCATGAAAATACTTAGAACATGCCTCTTTTATTTTGAGAATGTTTACAATTGAATTTTTTCAGGGATTATTTCACATTTTTGTAAGGAGAAGTATAGAGTTTACTCCATTATGAACCCAGAAATAATTTACCTCCCATTGTAAACTTCTGAAGAGGTCAAGAATTCAGACTTCCAAATGAAGTTCTGCTGCCCAATGGGTAGGAAATCATTTAGAATTTTTCTTTCTTTTCAGACAGACAAACAGATAGACAAAATGAAAATAACTAACAAGCTGAGTTAGGTGCAGAGTGATTTATAGATCTAACCAGGAACGAGGGAGCAGAGATGTCACAGGACAACAGAATCAGCAAAACAGAGCCATAGTGAGATCCTCACCTGGAACTAAGGAAAAATGTCTTAAAGTTTCACTAGCTCATGCAGTGATTTTATCACAAAATGTCCTTTAATTGGCTCTGGCATTAGAGTCGATTTTATCAAGTCACTGGGATATCCTCCAAAACCACCTAGGTGTAATTTTCAAAAAGTTAAAAATACAAATTTTATTAAATAAACATACGCCAAGATTAATTTAACTTATTGAGTGGAAGTATGAATATGGGAAAAGTGACTCTAAAAGTCTTAAAATAATCTGAGTATAGAGAGACCACGGGGAAAAACATACTTAAAATGTTTCCTAAATTAAAAGGAAAACTGGTTAATGTTCATCCTTTTATCTATTTCCAAGTTTTTGATAACTTTTTGTCATGGTTTATGTCGGTCGCCCCCAGGCCTCATGTATTTGCATTGTACATTTGTGACTGGTTCATTGTCTAGTGCTTGGATTGATGGTGTCAGTGCTCTACCCTCCTAGGGGGTGGAGCCAGGATGTGATGTAATGGCAGGAAGAAGGGGTGTTTCTCTCTCTTGCCAGTTTCCGCTTTGCTGTTTGCAGCCACCATGAACTGCGGCCTTGCCACGCCACCCTGCCTTGGAGCCAACTGAGTATGGACTGAAACTTCCAAAACTGTAAGACATAAACCCTTCATTGCCCAACTTTGGGCATCAGGTGTTTTGTCTCAGCTATGAGTGAAAAGTAACTAAGATACTTTTTTAATGTTGGACAACTAGTATGGAATCTAGACAGAGCCAAACTTTTCTAGAGAGCATTAATATCTTTTGATTGCTGAGAATAAGGATTTTGAATCACTAAGGATTTAACAATGTAAGTATTGTAAGTACTCTGCATTGTCAAGAAAGTGGACAGTTTTTTACATTATGTAAAATTGCATGAAGACCTTGAAGTGGAAATAATTTCCTCCTCAATAATATCTTATCTTTTCATAGCAAGAACTTCAGAGTCCCTGGAAAGTGTCCAGGGCAAATATCTTGATGCCGTTCCTCCTTTTGCCATTGTAACTGTTTATAATTACACCCCTCAGGAAAATTCTGTGCCAATTTGGATTCCATACTACATGCTAAAAATGCTTCCTTATTAAGTGTATGTAATGAATATAGGACAAGTATATTTAATTGCAGAATGTGAAGCTACTGCCCAAAACAAATCTTTCTAATGTCAATTTATGGAATTAATTTTCTTCAAAACAACTTTAAATGATCATATTAGAAACTTGTTAAACCTCACACTGTTTCATACACACACTCACATCAATAGACATGCACATTCACCCAGAACAACCAACTTGAAATTCTCCTAGACTTAAACTGGCTATTTTTGTTTCATTCGGTATATTATCTATTCAACTCTGGAGTCCCTAATGAACATCTGTTATTTGTTTAATTGGATGTAATATGAGCTAACTTTTTTCTTCATTTCATTTTGATCTCCTTCAGGTTCTGACCCAGTGTGACATGCTACCCAGAAATGTTAAAAAAAAAAATTCCTAGTGCCATCCCTAAAACACCTGATACCAGTTTGAACTTGATTTCAAGCAGCACCCCCTAATTACAAGAGCACTAGCCGTTTTTTCTCAGATTTTGTAAATAATTCATAGAAATTAGAGTTAAAGAAGATCAATTGGGTCACCCAACAATTGTGTCCTTAATGTTCCCATGAAGACATTTTCCAGATTACTCAATTCAGAGAATGAAACTAATATTTTGTGAATATGTTTCTCTTATTTAAAGGCAATCTGGAGAAATATTTCTTAGATTTACAAAACCTGTTACTGAATTTATTTCAATTTCTCCTCATTAGATACCTTATAATGTTGGTGTCACTCTTATTTCTGCTATATGTATATACAAGTTTAAACGTCATTTATAAAAAGAATTGAAATTCAAAATGCTCTGAAATCTGAAATTTTTGGGTGTGGCACGTTACCACAAATGGAAAGTTTCATAAAATGCATAAAATTATTGAAAGTATTGTATAAAGTTCCCTTCAGGTATAAACGGTACATAGAAAAAAATGAATTTCATATTAGCCTTAAGTTTCATGCTTACAGTATCTCATTTTGTATATGCACTAAATGCACTAAAATCTCCCAAAATCTCAAATCCAACAAACTCCAGCATTTTGGATATATATGCTCTGTCTGGATCCTGTGTTTGCTCACTTATATAGCATATACTGCTTAGGCAGCTAGTTGCATAGCCACTCCTAAAATATTTCTAAACAAAGGAGATATTTTTTCACTTGAAACATTGCATGCCTTAAAAATGTGCTCCAATATTTAAAATGAATTTATAACTCACTAAATTTTGCAATATGCATGAGTTAGGGTAATTGGGGCCATTCAGCCCTCTCAAAAATTGTAGAGTGAATGCTTCTGGGTTGAGAGTTTTAAGCTCAGTTGATTTTAATCTTTTATGTCCTTTCCTAGGAAGGTACTTCCTCTTGTTTTTAGGTGGCGTGGATGAGGAAGTGTTATATAATTTTTCTGAAAATGCCTACATCCCACAGTATTAGTCATTTTTCTATTTGACTTTTCTATTGATTTTGATCTGATACTCTCCTCATTAATGTCCACTGTTGTGAATTACAAAGCACCCTAAGAATATTTTCACATGTCTGTGGATTCTATCAGTAGCATATTTTTTGTCTTCTCAGGAGTGATCAAGGACTTTTTGACTTCTCCACATTCTCTCAGTATGGAAGCCCTTCTGAAAGCTTTGCCGGGAGGTGTTAAGCTGCTCTGAAATAGACTTCTTAGAGGATGGAACCAGAGCAGAATGATCACACAAAAGTGCTAGTTTGGATAATAATCACATTTAGTACTTAGATAGTGGTTTTCTGCTATCTTTGCAAACAGCATTTAAATAAACCTTTCAAAATCTCCATTAAATAGATAAATAAGCATTATTATCTTTGCATTTTATTTGGTAGAGGAAAAAATCTTTATTGGTTTATAACTACAGAGGAAATTATTTCAAAGTAATGATTCCAATTTCTGTGTTTGTAAGCCTTTGACTTCTCTGTGTCCATTTTTCTTTCCAAGGAAACTGATTAGTTGATGTTAGTATTGATCATGGTGAAAGTGCAGTCAAAGCCATTTCTCTTGGGCATTGTAAGTTCAAAGAGTTTCTAAGAGATGAGGGCAAGGAAGTTTCCATGAGAGGGCTGACTTAGGGAGGAAAAAAGCAAAGACTTGGAATCTATGAAGGAAGTTACTTGAAGAAGCCTGTCTCAGTGGATAAAACCTCCCTTGGTTAGCAATAATGATTTCTTGCAACCACGTAATTAAACCCTTCCCAAGGCCTGGCGCATGGTGGCATACTGTTTGCCCTTGGTGAACTTCAGAAATGGCAACTCTTCCAACAGTTAAGCACATCTCTTTTCTTGTTTTCTCAGGTGTACAGAGAATCACTACCTGTTCTAGCCTAAGGGCAGATTTTTAACATGTTTTCTACTTGCTCCTTTTTCTGTTATACATTTTCTTTTCTGAACAATAGTTCTTTCATTTTGATGAATATATGTGGATATATATTCTTTTGAGTAAAATACAGTTCATTTCCAAAAGTTGGTGTGCCACAAATTAGCCATTACATGTCAGTTTTTATCATGTGAGGATTTTATTTTTTAAAACTTCAAAGTACTAAAGTTTTTGTTTATGTTTTTCCATTTAAACTAAAAGCTTTCTTAAGGTGAACAGAATCATGGTTGAGGATGCAGATTCTTTGCACCAAGCTGTGTCACCAATTAGGTTAACTCAAGTTTTAGTCTATCAAAGATAAAATGAGATCATTGACATTATCTACCTGAGTAGTTTTCTAACAGGATTGAGGGAATGATGCGTTTGAAGCAGGAGCACAAGGTGGGCCTATGAAAGTGCCAACAATAGGGATCTCATCTCTGCCATCGTCATTCTGATCACATTCATCATCACGATCTAGCGCTGTTACAATATAGAAACTGAAAGGAAGATTTCTTCTAGGAAAAACTGTAATCATCAATCTGAAATTAAGTGAAACATTTAATATCTAACTTAGGTTCAGTTGATCCTTTAAGAATTGCTTATGCCACAGTTATAGTAGGATAATAGATTTCTAGCATTTAGAAATGTATTGATATCATGCAAAATAAGCTTTTAAGGGAAAGTACAAAAGTTCAAGTCAGTTGTACCTTGGAACAGCTAGGAACCAGAAGGGAATGAATTTGCTAAATGTCTGTGAAGTTCTAAGGTCCAGAAGTGGGTAGAGAGGAGCTTCAGACAGTGGCAACTGAGAGAACAAATGCCTGCCATCCTCGTGAGCTTCAGGAGGAGGGAGGAAGATTCCCCACAGAAGTTGGAGAGGCACAGTGGGTCACTGGCACCATTGACTTATGCGATGCTCCATCTCCTGTGGCCTCCCAGAAAGCCTCAAATGTAAGAACTGAGGCAGTATAAGAACCAAGATAATTTCACTAATAATACACAAAATAAAGAATATAGGGCTATTTGGGATAGTGAAGTGTCTTACTTTTTAGAGAATCTAAGATAATGAATAAAATTTACAAAATTTTAGACTTTTGAGTAAGCTCAAAGGCACTTGTTATTTGTAATCTTATTGCTATTTGTAAATCTTATTATTGTTATCTATAAGTGTTTTATCTGGTTGTGCAGTTCAAAAACATTAAGCCAGATGAATACAACTGTATCTGGAACATTTGGATTATGATTTTACATGTAGCTAGAGTTGTACATTTTGTACTGTGTAATCGAGAACTAACATAAGCCAAAATAGACATAAAAGAAGTTGTAAAAGAGTTCTAAATTGTTTTTTATTGTGGTCTTGCTATAGAATGGAAAAATTTTGTTTTTAATTACAAAAGCAATACAGGGACTTTCTCTCACTGTGTATAATTTAAAATATAGGGATGTGATTAGAGTAAAATATAAAGATATTCTTTTAACCATTTCTACACTGCCTGGAAGTACCCACCATCAATTACTATATGTACTATCCATTTTTTGGTATGCATGTGCATATATAAATATATGCAAAGTAAGATTTAACACATTATTAAGGTACGTGCTCTGGTAAACTCATGATGGATCTTTGAGGTCATTTTTAAGTTAATGTATTTAGACCCCTATTAGTGCTATAAAACATTTGTTCTATAGTGCATTTACTAGAGAATTCATATTTTGCCACATATTTTGCTCATTTAATAAATAACATGGAAACATTTTTGTATATCATTGAGTATGTATAAAGTATACTTGCTAGGTCATAAGAAACACACAGCTGTAATTTTTATATAAACTGCTAAATTATCTCCTATGAGACTTAAACAATCTTTAATCCCATGAGTCAATTTAGAGGCTGGAGAGCAAGTAAATATTATTGGGATTTAATGACTTTTTTTCACACTATTTACAAGGTTGGTTTTGGATGCACTGCTATTGATCAAAGGAATGTTTGTGGAATCAATGCTCTGAAAAGCTCCTGTAATATTTTCTTCTATCTCTACTATCACAGCTTTTACATTTTTATAAACATGGTGGTGAATTCTTTTCATTTGCATTGTAACAATTTTTTTTTAAAGAGAAAGCCAAGATCCAGAAGGAGTAGTTGAAGCATACCCAAGATTTTTACAGAAGTCATAAGTAAGTAATCTCACCAAATTCTGTAAAGTATCTGGCAACTTAGTAATGAATGAGTATTTTTTTCACTTTAAGAATTTGATGTAATTCAATTCCAAGATGACAGCTGAAAAAAAAGTGAAAGAGATTATGAGAAATGAATAAGGCAGACACACAAACTGGGAAGGAACATAACAACTGAATGAAAGCACTAAAGTTATTTGAAGAATTCAGGAAAATGGAGCTAGAAGAAATCCTTAAGTAACTGAAGGGTAAGCTACAAGAGCCCCGCCGTGTGAGTCCTGGATGGCTTTGACCCCGTGGCGTGCAGGTCAACAGAAGGCTCAGTGTAGTGTCACCGCAGGTCTTTGCACAATAGGGACGATTGTCTTGCTGTTTCCCAGAATCTGAGATCTATGGATAGTAACAAAATGGCCACATGTAAAATCCATAATAAGTACAGTAATAAGGATTTAAATATTTTTAAATAAAAAATATATTTTTTATCTTGCATCAAAGAACCTCTATGGTGTAAGAAAGGGCTAGAGGAGGCATACTCCACTTATAGGTAAGAAAATTGTGATATGGAAGAAATAATTGCTTAGAGAAATTATAATATTAAGGTAAAATGAAATATTGAGATACATTTAGGCTTTCAGTTCCCTAACTTATATATGTTCTAATATTAATATTTACCTGCCAGATCAAATGAAAACTTCTAGGTCAATCCAGTCCTTTTGAATATTCCTAAACCCCTTAGTGTGACCTTATTATTTCTTATAGAATTGAGTTTAATGTGATATGGGTCATCTTTGCACTTTACATCAAAAGGTGTAGTTATTAAAGTTCACAAAGGACCCTGTCACGGGGTCGTGTGCCTTGAAGATATATTAAAAGCCTGAGTCAGAGGATAGTTACCCTCAGGAGATGGTTCTAAGATAGAGAATGACCAATGCCAGATAAAGGCCCAGAGTATGTCCGCTTTTGCCTCAGAAGGTTGTACTGCCAGATTTGCGAAATTGTCTCATATAATATCCTTTCGGGTGTGCTTGAATATTTTCTTTTTTGGGAGCATTCATGTATTTGCTTTTCTTCTGTCAGAATGGGTATTTTATGAAATTAATTTTGGTTTTGGTAGATTTTTTTTGGCAGACTTTTGGAAATACATGCTGTGTGATCTCTGATTAGTTATTTTGTGCCTTCTGAGATACGTAATTCCTTATAAATCCAGTGGAAAGGGCAAGTCGATTTTTGCCTTTTTAAGAGACCAAAGGCACATTTTTATAGCGTCAATTGACTGCTACTGAATCAGAATATCAGAAATTAAAGCTAGAAACCTTGTACTTTTAATATGACTCCTCAACCAATCTCATATATATGAGGCTATGAGAACCACTAATTTAGACCCTATGCCTACAGACAAACAGGTACTTTGCATTTTAATATTTTATATCCTTTCTAACCCAGGATCAGCCCCACATTTTGATAAATGTCATTGACCTATTGATGTTATCAAACTACTGTACATTTCTTATAAAGTGTTCATGCTTTAATACTATAATTTTTCACTGGGAATTTAGAGTTGGGGATTTAGAGATTCAGAGTTGTAATTGCCTGCCTGGCAAGTGAAAGGTCATGAGTTCAATTTCCAGTGTATATATATATATATATATATATATATATATATATATATATATATATATATTATATATAATTTCTTTTTGATGTCTTTCACATTGTTTCCCCCAAATTCCTATAAACTGAATGGCAGATTTCTAGACTTGCTTGGGTTCAGGTTCAATATTCTTGCAAGACCACTTCAAATGGTGTTGTATACATTACATTTGCTTTTCCACGTGGGTATTGCACACCTGGCTTCCCCCTGGTGGCCCTTCCGTTTTTGACTCCAAGGTTAAAATGGCTGTAATTAGGTTCATCCACTATAAAGTTGAGCTTCCTCCTTCTTGATCGTGAAGCTATGCGACTTTGATACTAGACACTGACCCAATTCCCCAGTAGCCTTTCATCTGGGGGTTCAAAAATGGTGAATTGATAATGACGAAGTTATTTTCTGAGGGTTTGTAAAATGGTGATACTTTATCACTCCTTCTTTGTTATTGTGTTTCTTGAGAGAAAGAACAATCCTCTTTGGAGGTGGGTCAGATCACGTCACCCCTTGCTTAACCCCCTGTTCCTAGTAACTTCTCTCCTTCAAAAGCCACCAACCATCCCTTACCAGGTAGCCACGGTCAGCATTGACTTCACCTCCTTCATTCTGCCCCACCCTTACTGCTCCTGCATACTTGCTAGATATAAATCATCAAGATACCTATTCTAGTTTCCTGTGGCTGCTGCAACAAATGACCATAAACTGGTGATCTAAAATAACATAAATTTCTTCTCCTGTAGTTCTCAAGGGAAGAGGTCTGAAATCAAAGTGTCAGCCTCGCCATGTTCCCTTATAAGACACTAGAGAAGAATTCGTGTCTGTTCTATATTCTGCAGGTTGTTGACATTTCTTTCTTGAGGTTGTATAAGTCCAATCTCTTCATCTGTATCCATAACACTGTCCTATTATTTTCTACTTCTACCATCTTTAATGATGATTTTTTAACAACACATTTGATAGCATGAAATCTTCATCTGGATAATCTAGTGGAATCCCTCTATTTTAAAATTCTTAATCCCATCTTCAAAGAAATTAGTACCTAAATATCTTTGAAGAAAGTACATTGGTTAGCTTACTACAAAACTTACTGTATTCTAGACGTGACTCAACTCAGGACAAAGCATGTCTTTCTTGAGCCAACATGCATTTTATCCCCTTTACAAAGTCATTTACTAGAATTCAAAATATTATGACAACTGTCTCCTACTTTCTTTTAAATGACATACTCGGTGTTTCCCCAAGTGATGGGGTCTCTTTTTTTGCATACAAGAAATAAAGCTAACTTTTTGTGATACTTTTTGTGGGTTTGTGGAGTTCCTGGGTGATGGGTGTGGATATTTATATCTATCTATCTATCTGTCTATCTATCTATCTATCTATCTATCATCTATCTATCTCTATCATCTATCTATCTATGCTTGTTTTTAATCCATATAATACTAGACCTCAGTACAGTATTTCAATTGCTGATAGTTTTCTTTATTCCTCAAAACATAAATCAGTGTTACATCTAAGTATTTTCCTCAGAACATGGAGAGTTGTCATTAAAAGGATCTTTGCAATTTTTGTATAATCATAACACTTTTGAAGGTAGTTTATTCTTTTAAAGAATCACAAAGGATTGTCCTGGCTTCTGCTATTATAACCTAAGTGTTCCTACATGCTTGAATCAGAAGTATAAAATATTAATCTATTTTTAAAACTTACTCTGGAAACTAAAACTTATCTTTCTCATGTATAGCCTTGGATAAAGGACAGAGATCATTATTAGAATTGACATTTTGTATGAAGTAATGCATTATTTCTCATACCTGTAGTTTTTTCTTGGAACTTTTATCACCTAACATGACCTCCCAGTAACTGCTTTTGAAAACTATACATCTTTGAGATGTGTGTATTAAATTCAGTCATAGAAATGTGTTTTAAGACAAGACCCTGGCACAGATGTTTAAGAACTGCATTAGTATAAATGTATGGGCCAAGACATCTGTATAAAACAGGATGATGAACATTATACTCAATTAACTGGAAGTGCTGCAAATTTATGAAAGTTATAGCAGCTACAACTTTTTGCAGAGCATACACATGGGAATACCCAGTTTAAATCATTGCATTTAAGAAATAAACAATTAGAAGTGTATCCTAGGTTCTTTTTGCATTTCTCCAGAATGAGTGTGATGATGGTATTTACTTTCTCACTTTTGTTACATTATTTGTGTGATCATTTATTTTAAAACTTGAGGATAAACAGTGTGGTGAATATGCATGTGTATGTATACACATTAATCTGTACCTTAAGACCATTAACGTTTGGATACCTTTGATGGTTAATCATTATTGTCAAATTGATAGGATTAAGAGATGCCTAAAAAAATAGTCAAACACACTTCTGAATGTGCCTGTGAGCATGATACCAGAGACAGCTGGCACATGGGTCAGTGAAGCGAGGCAGGAGGCCCACCCTGGACATGTGCGAAACCGTCCAATGAACTGAAGGTCCAGATCAATCAAAGGTGCGTAAAAAGTGAAGGGCATTCATGTTGCCTGGCTCTGTTCTTCTTGAGAAGGTTTCTTCTCTATTATCTGTGGATATCAGAGTTTTGATGACGTGAATTCATAACACCGACTCCCTGGATATCTTCTGGACTGGCAGCCTCACACTGGGGATGTGTCAGTGATTTCTTTTGTTCTGAGGTTTTCAGCTTTCTGAATTAAGAAGCGACTGGCTTCCCCTGCTCTGTAACCTATAGGTGGACATGGTGGGATGATCCAGTCTTTGATCTTATAAGCCAATCTAATAACTTTTCATATGTTTATTACATATATATGTATGATTAGGTTAAAAAGTCCACTAAAATTCATGGCTACTAATCCACCCAATACTCCCCCTCACTTTGAGAACACTTATCCTATTGTTCTTTCCCCTTTGTAAAGCACCCCTTCAAGTCCTCTTCTGTGAGTGTGTTCATGAGATGTAATTAAAAACATGGTGAATGCTGCTGCTGCTGAGTGCTGTCTAAAAGAAAGGCAAACTCATAAAAATATTACAGTGTGCTTCATTTACCTCATTCATTATATCTTGTACTAGGTGACTTCTGGCTCCTCTCCAAAGTCAAAATGACCACAAAAGACAGCCACGCTGAGTGGATGCAGGACATTGAAGCACTCATGGTAGTGCAATTAATCATCTTCACGAAAGGGGACTTCCGGGATGCTTAACAAGTTGGCAATTATAGGAAGATAAGTATTTTTGAAACAAGTGGGGTATTTTGAAGAGGATTATTGGTAATATGTCTTTAATATCTTTTATTTAAACACACTACATTTTCCGATCAACCCTAATACAGACCTATATTGATTACAATTGTGGGCATGTGATTTACCAAAGCAATATAAGAAGCACTTCCAAAACAATGAGTGGACAGAATGTACTTGCTGCAGGCATAAAATCTATTTAAAACTGAATAGACTTTAAGAGATAGTGCTAACGCAGAGCCTTTACACAGACGTGTCAGGAAGAGGACAAGGATACAGATGGTCTTTCAGGCACAGTTCTTTTAAGAGAGTAAAGGTCAAATATGGCATACGTTTGGGAATGTTAACCACTTTTAAAAAGCAGCAGTAAAGAGTCCAGTGTGACAGTTGACTCACATTTTTTAATAAATATGAGGTCCAAGTTCTCAAGGATTGTTTCCCAGGAAACAATTGTGAGAGGATTATGTACGACCTTTTTCAAACTCAAAGAAATTTTTTTATACTGTCACTAGCTCAAAATGAGGCCAGGAAGCTGCATATGTTCCTTAGTTGTAACTAGTCAGGAGAAAATCAAGAGAATGAGACAAGCTGTGTGCAAGATAGCTTAGATTCAAAGAGTTATAATTTTAATGCAGGTAATAATTTGAATTATCCAGTCAAAAAATGCTATTTTATCTTGAAAGTAATCTGGTCAGTACATTTCATATATTTTGCTATCATAAGTATTTTTCTGTTTGTGGTGACTAACTCTGCAACAAGACACTGACCAATCAAAAGGGAGCTTTTGTATTATGAATTAAATACCCAAGACTATTAACAAATCAGAATTGAAAAACACCATTCAATTAAGTATAACCCTCCAGAAAATCCAGCAATTTGCAGGAGAGCTTTAGTTGTCAACTAACAAAATGGAAATCACCATACATTGGCAGTCAAGGAGTTTCAGAGCCAAACATGTAAAGATTCTGCCCCATTTTGTTCAAAATGTAGAATTATAAGCTTAAATTTATTTATCCTATCATTGGTTTTTCTAACAAATATAATTGTGTGCCTAACTATGAGCTAGGCCTTTTTTGAATGCTGGAAAACAGGAAACACTAGGTGGTGAAAGTTCTTCTCTATGTGAAAGTTATAATTCTGGTAATTAAGAGAGACAGATGAGACATTTGCAACCTTGTGAAATAGACAGAGTATCCTTTGGTGTGAAGTAGGAGTGAGTGAGGATTTAGAGATGTAAGTTGGAGATTGTATGGTCCAGAAAAGCCTCCTTGAGGAAAAAAAATAAGCCATTGGACATAAATAGTAAAGTTTTTTGTTTATTACTGTTAAATATCAGAATCAGATGCACAAATGTTTCATCTAGACATTTTAAATTGGTACCTGGGAGATAGGAATCTGATCTAAATACATATAATGGAAATAAATGGAAAACTTTTCTAGTAATTAAAGATGAGACCTGTGCCAATTAGCAATTAAGATCACCAAATAAAAATATTTTCTGTGTCCTATAATCCCACTTTGATAATGTCACTTGAATTGGGAAAAAGTTAGCTCAAATGTGAAACACTGTCATTTTGGTGGGACATCACATGTAAATGGAAGTCACTCTGAAAATCTCAAGTCATAGTGCATGCAATTTTTTATCCAGCAAAATCTTTAGTGGAGCATATCAGGGACTATATAACCTTCAGGACAGACTAGACTTAAAGGCCACACCATGTATTAAAATGCCTACACAGATAGGAGTGTGCCAGCTGAGAGTCAGCATTATGTAATTTTAGCACACATACAAGACATGGGCAATTTTATTTCATTTACAAGTCTCTGAGTCTCCCACCGATCAAAAACTTATTCAGACATCAAACCTATATTTTATTGGTGACATTTAATAGCACCCACAATACATGGCCCAGAAAAATGAGACCATGCTGTGTTAGAACTCCCTGGAAACCCCATTTGACTGTCAAATTCCATTTTTAATTTTCTTTCCTTTTTTTCCATTTTATTTTAAAGAGAATAAGACAAAAGAGGTCAGGACACAGTAACCTAATTTTAAAAAAGTCACAGACTTACAGAGGATATGTAGTAGTTTTCTTACAAACATCCTATCTGTTATGCTATGGTCCGTTTCAAATGTTATATCAGTTAGCTTAGAGAAGTTACTTTATATAAATTAGGATTTGAGCAAATTATGAAAATACAAAATGATGAGAGGTCATAATAACAAACAGAGGGATGGATGGTTTTTAAGGCTATTTTATAACAGATCATTCTGGAGTTTTATGGGGATGATTTCTTGGCAGGGATGTTGTGTCTCTGATGTTCATACTTTAATGGGTATAGGTTGTTTAAGTCATTTTTGAGGCCATAGAGAAAAGCATAAATTGGCCAGTACAGATGTACAGGGATGGCACCAGAGGTATTAGAACAAGTAGGAAGTGAATATTAGCACTGGAATATAGCAAACTTTTGGGAATCAATCCAGCATCCAATAAATGATATAATTGAAATGTTTAAGACAGAACCTGGGAATACCTCGGCAGAAGGATGGTATTAAACATGCTGAGTACCTTTCTGCATTGGGGTGTGTGGGATTTGGAAAGAAAAGTAGATGGGAAATGTAGATATGAAGGATAAGTTCAGTAACAACACAAAACAAATAAGGGATGTGATGAATATCATTATTTTTCTCAGAAAGTTACTGCAAAACATATCCAGAGAGAATTGTAAATGGTACAACATTGATTGGCAATGTGAAATGAGACCTCAGTAAATGAAGAGTATGGAAAACTAAGTTTCTGTATAATTAAATGAAGTGGAGGAAACAGTTATCCTGCATCTCTTATATGCTAGGAGGTATATGACCACAAACGGTGTTAAGAAAATTCCACTTTCAAAAGTCCAGATAATTGTATAAAATTAATAATAGAACTGAAAAACACAAATGTGCTTCTCAATCACTAACATATAATGGTAAAAATACTTTGTGAAAAGACAGTATGCGATGCCAAACTAATGCTAATCATTAAATCTGATTGAAAGAGAGAAGCACAAATTTATAAAAGAGCTGGGGATCTAGCTCAGAGGCATAAGCACCTGCCTTGCAAGCACAAGGCTATGAGTTCGATCCCTGGTACCAAAATTAAAAAAAACAAAAAAACAAAAAAACAAAATTTATAAAAGAGGCATGAAACTTCCACGTCTTTATTCTGTGTTCAATTCCAGCTTTGATAATAGTTGAAATGATCATATATTTATTCAAAGTGATATTTAACATAAGGCAAAAGTTATCATCTTTTATGTGGTTATCTTTAAATGTGTTTTATGTTTAGTTTTATATGAAGTATACTGACTATAGAAAAATACTTCCAATATTCTCACTTCCTGATATTCATAATCCAGTATAATCCCCTCCTGAGTGACCTAAACCTAGTGCATTACTTTTGAAGAACAAAATTTAATGAAGCTAAGGGCTACAATTTTTAAGACTGTGTCCCAAAAATACTGTAGCTTTCTCTCTCATTTTTTTCACTCTGATGGAAGTCACTTGAGATGTTTTGAATTGTTCCCTGTGAAGAAATCTTTAGCCTACACAGAAACAAACTAATCGGGTCCTTCTGGAAGGAGACCCAAGGACTGAAAAGCATACCCCAATAATCCATGAAGACTACCTACTTACTTTTTGTCCAAATTTCCATTGCAGAAAACCTGAAATAAAAATTCTAGCTATTTTAAGATGAAAATTTTTGGATAATTTGTTATATAGCAGTTGAAGCCAATTGATAGCATAAGAAAGAATTCAGGCAAATTGGGATGCTGGGAAGGCCTACAAAATGCAATTATCATGATTTCTGCATCATATCCAAACTTCAAAGCCAAAAGGACTGTCAAACCTTGAAGAAATGTAAGATTACAATGTACTGATTTAATTTTCACAGGATAAAAACAAAAGATGTCTTTGAGATAATTGATGTAATGAAAGTGGACTGTGTATTGAAGTATATCAAGAAATTTTTAATGTTATTTAAAATAGTGTTATTTTGGCTCTGTGAGAAATGTTTTATCAAATATATATATATATATATCAATATCATTTCTCATATATATATATATTTAAAGGTGAAATATATCTTATAAAGTATTTTATACTTAAGTGAAATAAAACAGTAAGCTGATGTGCTTCAATTAATTTGAGTCTCAGTTAGCATTTGAAGTACCTTAGTTGTATATTTTCATTCCAGTGTTAGCCACAAATGATATTGTAGCAGCCTAAAAAAGGTAGTTTATTTTTAACTAATGAGTTCTTAGAAAATAATTTTTGTTGGAGGAGTATAAGTGATAATGAAAGATATTTGTTTGGTTAGGCTGATCACATGTGGTTCACCATCCTTGTGTGAAAAAGGAATGTTAGATGTTCAGGGAGACCAGAGGCCAGGTATCTTCAGAACAACATTTATGAGATAGATCCCTTGACGCTCTCAGTAGCCTGACCATTGATAGAACTGGCTGTTTGTCTGGTGTACCAGCATAGCATCAGTATCAAAGTAGATACATCCTAGTATGTGTCTTGGGTTGAAATATTCATTTCAACCACTGGAGGATGGAAATTTCCCAGGATGATGAATAAAAGGTTTTCATATTTCCTTTTGTTGTTAAAAAAAAAAGCCACCTGGTATCTAAATTCTGGAGGAGGAGTCTTACAATGCCCAGTTCTTTCTAACTTCTACAGGGTACCTGTATTAGTCAAATTTCTCCAGGGAAACAGAACCAGTAGGATTCATTAAGTACATAAAATGAAAAAAGATATGCAGTACAAACTGACTCACTTTTTGTTGAGACTGTTAAGTCCCACAATATGCTATCTACAAGCTGAAGAGTCCAGGAAGTTAGTGGTATAGCTCAGTTCAGGTCAGAAGCCCTGGGAATTAGAAAAGTCAGCAGTAAAACTTTCCATCTGACATTGAAGGCCTGAGAAGCATGGTGGTGGTGGGAACAATAATATAAATTCTGTCATCTGAAGGCTAGAAAACCTGGAGTTCTAATGTCCAAGAGCAGATACAGATCTGTATGTCAGGAGGAAAATGAGTTTGCCCGTTCTTCAGATCTTTTAGGTCTGTGTGGGTTCTTTATGGATTGGGTGCTATCCATCCACACTTGGTAGAGTAAATTGTTTTTACTTATTGTTAGAAACATGCTCATTGACATGCCCAGAAATAATACTTTACCAACTAGTTGGGTATTTCATAAACTAGCTGATTGACCACTAAAAATATTCAACACAGTGCCAATTATGAAAGATAATTATTATCTATTAAGTATTTGATTTTTTCTTTAGTAGCACAACCATATGACTTGCTTTTGGTAATAAATGTGATCCATGCAACTTCCATGCCAAAGCTCTCAGAGACAGTACATAATTCCTTAGACACATTCTCTTTAAAATACATTCTCCTTGACAGTATAGGATATGACTAGATGATGTTTCTGTGTGCTCAAACACCCTAATGACCATGAGGACAGAGATCCTTTGCTAATGCATACACATAGATGACAATAATCAAAAATAAACTATCTTGTTTACATACACAGGGTTTTTAAAAAATTACATCTTATGGTTTTGCCTCTCCAGAATGATCCACAAAACCTTATGAAATGGAATTGTTCACTAGGTAGTGGCTGAAATAAATTGCAAAACCAGTTCACAGTGAATGGACAATGAAACTTGGAATTGATCAGATTTAAAAGTGCTTGGAAGGGCTGGAAGAATAGCAAAGAGAATTATATTCTAATAACTCCTATCAGAGGAATCATCTCCTGCCTATGCTGTAGACACTATGACTTCCACTGACCTTCTTTCCACTTAACTAAGAAAATATGAAGCACTAAATACAATTTACACACATATTTATCTCTGCCTTTGTCAGCTGTTTAGCCTCTGCTCACAGACTTCGTCTTTCCTATTTCTGTTAGACAAGCCAGATACTTGTCTGAGATCAGTCTGAATTTGTGCTTTGAATTCTTTCTCTTTTGACCTTCTCAAGTTCAGCAATTTTCTTGCCTTTCTTGTATGTCATTAACTTCTCCCCTTCTGCCACTTCATTCTCTTCAGTGTCGACAATGGTTGTATCCTAAGCTCCTAGGACCCCTTGCTGCCACCTAAGTGTGCAATGCACTACTGTGGTAGGATGCTTTATAGGAGTCATCAGTCTATTTAAACTGTTAACCATCTCCCTCCTGAAAATATGGACCAGATTATACTTGAAACTATTCACCCTTAAAAAAATGTACAAATATTGCATCTGGGAAAATTTGATTTCTTCCAACTAGAATTAATTTTTCCTTTGATTCTTCCTCAGTCCTCTTGCTATTCAATAATTCACCATCTATTTGGTGGTTACTAGATGCCAGGTAGTAAAGCAGATGTTACTGAGAAACTGTGGGTATATGTGGTGAAACAGTCATATACACAGAAAATATAGAGCAATTACCCTAATTACACTTTAAATCAAATTCCAAATGTAATCTCTTGTAGATAACAATAAGGAAATATTATATGAATACTTTTAATAGTTTTTATTTTTATCTCTTTATTTATCCATCTTACATTGTACAATAAATGCTATGGTTGTATAAAAACTTTCTTTAGTCACTACAGGTTTATTGAATATTATTGATTGAGACAATGAGGGTCATATTGAAACAAATTTGTCAAGTTGTTCTCTTCTAATTATTTTATCTTTCTGCCTCATTAAAACTTGGATTTAAAAAGGAAAGAAACAATGGAATTTTGGTTGAAAAAAGATAAAGTCATAATGAAAGGTACCCAAGCCCAGAAAATTATTAGCAACAACTTTACAAATGTATGTGCCAAAAAATTGGTGAATTTAAAAGAAATAGAGAGGTTTCTAGACACCTATGAATTTGCAAAACTGAGCCAAAAGACTTAAAAATCTTGAACAGGCAATTAAATTGAAGCAGTAATAAAAAATAAATTACCAACTAATAAAAGTCTAGGACTTGATGGATTCATAGCATAAATTTTAGGGAAAACCTAGTACCAATATTCTTCTAACTTTTTAGTGAAATTTAGAGGGAAGAGTGAGTTCTAAAATCTTTCTTGAAAGCTAACATCTTAATCCCAAAACTAGACAAGCATACAACCAAAATGGAGAACTATAGTCCAATTCTCTAATGAATATAAAATATAAAAAAATTTAACAAGATATGGCAAACAGAATGTGACAAATCATCAGGCAGATAATGCAGCATGACCAAGGAGGCTTCATCCCAGGGATAAGGATGGTTCAACATATGAAAATAACTAATTCATCACACAAACAGAAACAAGGATAAAAATCACATGATCATCTCAATAGATTGAAAAAAGAGCCTTTGATAAAAAATCCACATTTATTCATGATAAAAATCCTGAAGAAAATAGGTATAGAAAGTGCATATGTTATCATGATAAAAACTCTCAGCACCCTGGGCTGCTCCCGGCCACCAGACATGGGGAGAAAGAACACCAGGCACCACCCCTGCTCTGGCCGCTGGGCCTTCCTGGGTGCCTCGGTGCCCCGCCACTGCTGCAACCCAGCAGAGGAAGGCACAGTGCTGAGGAAGCTGCTGAGCTCCGCCCCTGCTCGCACTGCTGGGCATACCTGAGTGCCTCAGTACTTCAGGCCACTCCTGGCCACCACCACATGGAGGAAGAACACAAAGCTCTGCCACTGCTCAGGCCACTGGGCGTGCCTGCACACTTCAGTGCCTCCCTGCAACTGCTGCACAGAGGACGACCTCTGTGCTCCTTCCTGGCTCAAGCTGCTGAGTGGTGCCTGTGGCCCAGCATGCTCCTCCCTTTTGCTGACCCAGAGGACTGCTTCACCCACACTGGCTCCATTCGCTGCCTTCAGCTACTGTCCCCAACTCTTAGACCAAGCACTGCTGTGGACATTTGGCTCCCATTCTCCCTCCCAGAACCTTGAACTGTGGTGGACTGGCAGTGATGGTTTGACAGGAGGCTTGGTGGCCCCTCGCCCAGACAGAGGACCCTGGTAGGTTCCTATCACTATGTACCCAACAATTGGGCAGGCATCAACCACACAGTAGGACCCTGGGACATACACTGCCAACAGTTGTGACTGTTAGGATTAAATAACCAGATACTGGCCCAGAAGGTGAAAATGACAAAACAAAAAACAAAATGCAAACTCAAATATCTAGTCCATCAGGTGTAAGAACAGACAACAGTGAAATGGAGGACTTTAAAAGTAATACACCAGAAATCTCTGAGAAGATAGCAAATGAAGTAAAAAAAAAAAAAAAACAAATCCATGAGGCTATAGAGGAAATCAAATTAGAAGATTTGTCTTATGTAAAGACAGAAATAGCAACCTTAGTAAAGAATTTGTTCAATATAACTAGGGAAGAAATAGATAAAAAAATACAGGAGAATGGGAAATTGAAACTTTGAATGAACAATGTAGAAAACAAGCAGAATCCATGAAGCAAATTCGAATAGATATTCAAGAAACAAAAAATTCTATTGAAAGCTGGCAAAACCATTTAAATGAAGCCAAGGATAGAATTTCAGACCTTGAGGACAGAATTTCAGATAGCGATCATGAAAGGGTAGAACTTATAAAAACAACAAAGCAGCATGAAATGACAATCCAGCAATTTCAAGATGATGCCAAGAGAAACAATGTAAGATTTATAGGCATCAGTGAGGATGCAGGAGACAACACAAAGGATATAACTAAGATGTTCACAGAAGTAATTGCAGAAAATTTCCCAAACATGGGGAAAAAAATCTAACATACAAATAAGTGAGGCATACAGAACACCAAACAGTCATAACCAACATAAATCTACACCCAGACATATAATAATTAAGATCCAAGACATACAGCATAAAAAAGATTACTAAAAGCTGTTAGAGAAAAGATGCAACTCACCTATCAAGGAAAGCCTATTAGAATCAAGGCAGACTTTTCAGCACAAACATTCAGGTTAAGACGAGCTTGAAGTGAAGTATTTCAAGCCCTAAAAGAAAACAACTTTCAACCCAGACTGATGTATCCAGCAAAACTGTCTTTCAAATTTAATGGAGAAACAAGATACTTCCATGACAAAGAACAACTAAAGAAATTAATATCTACCAAACCAACACTAGAAAGAGTATTGAAAGACATCCTAGGTAGAGATAAAAATGACCATAATCTCCAGTACAACAACAGAAAGAAACCACAAGGCTGGACAAGAAATTAAACAAGGGAGAAAAGTGGGAAACCAGTAACAGGACCATAATATGGCAAAGTCAAGCCAGTACATATCAGTGATAATCATAAGTGTAAATGGGTTCAACTCACTTGTCAAAAGAAGCAGGTTGACAGAATGGATCAAGAAACAGGATCCCACAATGTGCTGTATACAATAAACACAGCTGACTCACAAAGAAATTCACAGACTAAAAGTCAAAGGATGGAAAACAGTATTTCATGTGACAGGAACCCAGAGAAAAGCAGGGGTAGCTATTCTGTTTACAGACAAGGTGAACTTCAAACCTAAAATTATTAAAAGAGATAAAGAAGGCCACTACATACTTGTAAGTGGAGAACTACAAGAGAAAGAACCAACAATTTTAAATATATATGCACCAAATACAAGAGCACCCAACTATATAAGACAAACACTAATGGACATGAAAAAACAAGTACACAAGAACACAATTTGAATAGGAGTACCTTAGCACCCCACTGTCACAAAGAGATAGATCAACTGGACAAAAAGTCAGCAAAGAAATAACAGAACTGAATCACACCTGTGAACAAATGGACTTAGTGGATGTTTACAGAGTGTTCCACCCAACCACATCAGAATATACATTCTTCTCAGCTGCACACGGGACATTCTCTAAAATAGACCATATATTAATTCATAAAAAAACTTAAGTAAATGCAAAGGAAATGAAATTATCCCATGCATAATATCTGATCATAGTGAACTAAAATTGGAAATCAATGGCAAAAAAACTGCAAAACCTGCATAAATATATGGAAGGTAAATAACAACCTTCTTAACAACCTGTGGGTTACAGATGAAATTAAAGAAGAAATAAAACAATACCTACAATACAATGAAAAGGCAGACACAACATACTGTAACCTATGGGATGCAATGAAAACAGTCCTAAGAGGAAAATATATAGTGATAAATAGTCACATCAATAAAATGGAATGAGCACAAATGAACAACCTAATTATACATCTCAAGCTCCTAGAAAAAGAATAACAAATCAAACCCAAAGCTCATAGAAGAGAAGAAATTGTAAAGATTAGAAAAGAAATTAATGCAATTGAAACAAAAAAATACAAAGAATTAATGAATCAAAGAGCTGCTTTTCTGAGAGGATAAACAAAATTGATAACTAGCCAACCTTATGAAGCAAAAGAAAGAAAAAAGCCAAATCCATGCAATAAGGACTGAAAAGAAGGAAATTACTGCAGATCCCATGGAAATTCAAAACATCATGAATACATACTTTGAAAATTTCTACTCACATAGAGAGGAAAATGCAGAGGAAATGGACAGATTTCTAGAAACATACAAACTACCAAAGCTCAACCAAGAAGATATAGCAATCTTGAATAACCCAATATCAGCTATTGAAATTGAAAACATAATAAAAAAAAAACCTACCAACAAAGAAAAGCCCATGTCCTGATGGATTCATAGCTGAATTCTCTAAGAAATTTAGAGAAGATTTAATGCCAACACTCCTTAAACTCTTCAATGAAATTGAAAGAAAAGCAGTCCTCCTTAAATCATTCTTGGAGGCAAGTATTACCCTGATAACAAAACCAGAGAAAGACCCAACCAAAGAGGAGAACTATAGACAAATCTCACTAATAAACATTGATGCAAAGATTCTCAATAAAATACTGGCAAATAGAATGCAGCAAATCATCAAGAAGATTATACAACATGACCAAGTGGGATTTATTCCAGGAATGCAGGGATCGTTCAACATACACAAATCAATAAATGTAATATGCCATATTAACAGAGCCAAAAAAAATCACATGATCATCTCAATAGACACAGAAAAAGCTTTTGATAAAGTCCAACACCTGTTCATGATAAAAGCCCTACAGAAACTCAGAATAGAAGGTATGCACCTCAATCTCATAAAGGCCATTTATGACAATACAACAGCCAACATTATACTAAATGGGCCAAAAGTGAAAGCCTTCACTCTAAAATCAGGAACAAGACAAGGATGTCCACTATCACCACTCCTATTCAATATAGTTCTAGAAATATTAGCCAGAGAAACCAGACAAGAGGGAGAAATAAAAGGAATAAAAATAGGAAAAGAAGAAGTTAAACTATCATTATTTGCACATGACATGATACTCTACATAGAAGACCCCCAAAACTCCATTGAAAGACTCCTGGGTATAATAATAAATTCAGTAATGTAGCTGATTACAAAGTCAACACTCACAAATCAATAGCATTCCTGTACACAAACAAAAATCTCACTGAGAGAGAAATTATGGAAATATCCCTTTTCACAATAGCATCTAAAAAAATGAGATACATAGGAATCAACCTAACCAAGAATGTAAAAGATCTATCTGCTGAAAATTATACTGCTCTAAAAAAGGAGATTGAAGAGGATATTAGAAAATGGAAGGATATTCCTTGCTCTTGGCTAGGAAGACCCAACATTGTGAAAATGGCCATACTCCCAAACTGCTATACATATTCAATGCAATCCCAATCAAAATACCATCAACATGCCTTACAGATCTAGGAAAAATATTCCTAAAATTAATCTGGAAACAGAAGAAACCTAGAATACCAAAGGCAATTCTGAGCAACAAATGCAAGACAGGAGGCATCTCAAGTCCTGACTTGAAACTATACTATGAAGCCACAGTAATAAAATCAGCATGGTAAGAGATAGACCTGAGGATCAGTGGAACAGATTAGAAGATGCAAACACTACTACAAAGACACTCAACCACCTTGTATTTGACAAAGGGGCTAAAAGTGTTCACTGGAAGGACAGCCTCTTTAATAAATGGTGTGGAAATATTGGCTTTCCACATGCTGAAGACTGAAAATAGACCCATGACTATAACCATACACTAAACTAAAGTCAAAATGGATCAAGGATCTAAATATTAAAACAGAAACACTAAATCTACTGGAAGACAAAGTAGGTAAAAACCTTGGAGACATAGGGGTAGGAAGAGAATTCATGAATAAAACACAAACCACATGGGAAATACTTCAAAGAATCAACAACTGGGATTTCATATTATTAAATTATTTTGCACTTCAAAAGAAATCAGCAACAAAGTGAAAGGAAAACCTACAGAATGGGAAAAAATCTTAGCCAACAATCCCTCAGACAAAGGACTTCTATCCAGAACACATAAAGAACTGGAAAACATGAAACTCCCCAAATTCAAAGACCCTTTCCAAAAATGGGCATCTGTGATGAACACAAGGTTCTCAGATAAAGATATACAAATGACAAATAACTACATGAAGAAATGTTCACTATCACTGGTCATTTGAGAAATGCAAATTAAAACAACATTGAGATTTCATCTCATCCCGGAAAGAATGACTGCCATCGAGAAAACATCTGATAACAAATGTTGGTGAGGATGCAGGAAAAAGGGAAACTGCTCCACTGTTGGGGGGAGTGCAGACTGGTGCAACCACTGTGGAAATCAGTATGGGGATTCCCCAAAAAAACTAGGATTGGAAGTTCCATTCAATCCAGCTATTCCCCTCCTGGATATTTTCCCAGAAAAACTGAAAACATCATGTCACAGAGATATATGTACACCCATGTTCATACAGCACATTTTGTGATAGCTAAATCTTGGAAACAAACAAAATGCCCATCAACTGCAGAGTTGATGAAAAAAATGTGGTATTTTTATACAATGGAATACTACTCATCTATAAAAAGTATGATCTTGAGGCCTTTATAGGTAAATGGAGGCAACTTGAAAATATCCTCATTAGTGAAACAAACAAGACTCACATGAGTAAATATCACATTGTGTCTCTAGTGCAAAAAATAATAAACCTTACAGAATAATGGGATCCAAAAAGTATAAAAGATACTGTGAAAGTGAAAAGGAAGGAAAGTGCTCTAAAGAGTATAATGGTATGTGCAGCGTGTAAGATACTTGACCATATTACTGAATTTGTGTTTGAACACTGAACAGAAGGATTTGCACTGTCAATGTTTGAGTGTCTAGCCACTATTTATGCTCTGATTTTGGGACTTTGGCAACTATTTTATAGGATGACATTGAGTAAAGTATCAACTAGTGAGTCTATGATGATAATTATTTTAATTCCACATTGTTCTACCCTGCTTTTCTTTTTTAATATTTTCTTTAATTTTCTTTACTTTCTTTGAAAAAAAGAGAACAATCTGCAGTATAACAACCATTGTTAAATTTCTTTCATTCTGTTTTGAAAACTTATATTGTTATTGTTTTCAGTTTGTTATTGTTGTTTATGCCTTTGGTTTTAGTTCTTCTCTTCTGACTCGTCTCTTTTTTAGATAAAATTTTTAAAAATCGATAAAAGCAATTTATGGCCAACCTATTGCCATCATCATCTTCAATGGGAAAACCTGAAAACCTTCCCTCTAAATCAGGGACAAAACAAAAATGTCCATTGTCACCACTCCTGTTCAACACAGTCCTTGAAATATTAGCCAGAAAAATAAGCCAAAGGAAATAAATAAAAAGGATACATATGGGAGTGGGAAAATCTGACATATCACTATTTGAAGATGACATGACCTTTTACTTACAAGATGCAAGGTATCTTCACCAAAAACTATCAGAATTGATAACCAAATTCAGCAGAGTAGCAGGATATAAAGTATAAACATGAAAATCAGTATGCATTAAAAATGAGTTCACTGAAAAAGCAACCAGGGAAACAACACCATCCACAGTAGCATCAAAACATTTCAGTACTTAAGTATTAATGTAACTGAGGAAGTGAAAGACCTTTACAATGAAAATGGCATCAGATTGAAAAAGAAAATTGAAGAAGACATTAGAAAATGGAAAAATATCCACTGTCTTTGGATAACCAGAGCCAACATAACAAAAATGGCTATATTCCCCAAACTTACACACAAATTTAATGTAATCTCAATTAATATATCAATGTAATTTCTCATAGAGTGAGAGAAAACAATCAAAAAATTTATGTGGATCCAGAAAAGACCTAGAACAGCCAAAGTAATCTTGGGTAACATAAGCAAAGCACATAAGCATCACAATCTCAGTCTTAAAGTTATACTACAAAGGTGCACTGACTGAAACAATATGGCACTAACACAAAACAGGCATATGAGTCAATGGAATAGAAGAAAGAAAAAATAACTCTAGGAGCATGCAGATATTTTGTCTTTGACATAGGAGCCAAGAACGTACATTGGGGAAGACAGCCTGTTTAACAATGGTGCTGAGATGACTGGATAGCTATGTACAGAAGACTGAGTCTAGATAAATATGTGTCACCATGTACTAACATAAAACCAAAACTGATCAAGTAGCTAAATGGTAAAACTGAAACACTTAATCTTATGGAAGATAAAAAGAGAACAACTCTTGAAGACACAGTCATAGGGAAGGATTTTCTGAGCAGAATTCTGGTGGCACAAGAAAAAATACAGAGAATAAACAATTGGCATCATACCAAATTAAAAAGTTTCTGCACAGCAAAAGGAACCAACCAACAGAGTGAAGAGACAAGATACAGATTGGGGAAAATTTTTTGCCAGCTATTCCACAGACAGGAAACTAGTATCAAGAATATATAAAGAACTCAAAGAAATTAGAGCTTGCTACAAATAAAAAATTCAATTAAAAATACACAGTTGACATAAATAGACACACCTCAGAAAAAGAAGTACCAATGACCAATAAATACATGAAAAAATGCTTATTATCCATGGCCATCAGAGAATATGCAAATTAAAACTACACTGAAATATAATCTTACCCCAGAAAGAATGATTGTCATAAAAAATCTAAAAATAGCAAATGCTGATGAGCATGTGGGGGCAAATGAAACTAGTATGTATCAGGTAGGGATGGAAACTAATACAAGCACAATGGAAACAGTGTGAAGGTTGCTCATAAAAGTAAAACTAGAAATTCCATTTTATCCAGCTGTTCCCCTCCTAGGTATCTTTCTAAAAGAGTTACAATAATCATATTACAGGGATAAATACATACCAACATTTATAGCAGCACAATTTTAAACAAATAGGTATCACAAACAGCATATATGCCCATGACAGATGAATGGGTAAGGAAAATGTATTTATACAGAATGGAGTACTACACTGCGATAAAGAAAAATAAACTTGAGGTGTTCATAGTAAATGGATGCAACTTGAGAACATAAGGCTAAATGAAATAAGTCAGGCACATATGTTCAAATGTTGCATAGTTTCTCTTATGTGAGGAGAATTTTGTTTTTAATTACAAAAGCAATACAGGGACATTCTCTCACTGTATATAATTTAAAATATAGGGATGTGATTAGAGTAAAATATAAAGATATTTTTTCACCCATTCCCACTCTTCCCTGGAAGTATCCACAGTCAATTACTATATGTATGTACTGTCCATTTTTTGTTATGCATGAGTGTATATAAATATATGCAAAGTAAGATGTAAGATAAACATATGCAAAGTAATATGAGAGAGAGAGCGAGCAAGCAAGAGAGAGAGAGAGAGAGAGAGGGAGAGAGAGAAAGAGAGAGAGGAATGGGAAGTAGGGAGGAATTCAGTTTCCCAAATTGCATATTCCATTGTTTTAAAATGCATCAATATGTATGCTAATTTGTTTCATGCATATTAAAATTTATTTTAGTTCATTTAGTTCATTGTAAAGAAAGTTTGTGCTATTATATGTTTAATTTTTGTAAAACTCTTTTTGGTTTATGTCTTGTACTGAGTAACTACTTCGAAGATAATGATATGCAGTGTAATAATTTTTGTTATTCTCATTTTATTTGGTTACAAAAATATTTTCTATTTTTCTAAAGCATAAAAACTTTGTATTTCTTAGTTGCGCAAAGTACCATAATTATGGAAAGGATCAACTGTGTAATCATTTACCAGTTTTAACCAGCTATTTTATACGGAATAGGTCTCCCATATCCACTTGCCATTGTATTATTTTATTGTTATCACCATATTTGTTTTCATAGGGCTTATGCAGTGTCTGGTGTATAGTAGTCTTTCAGTAAACTTTCTATAAATGAATAAATGGATGAGTAAATGCATGCTTTCTCATGACTTTAATTTTGTCATTAAGAATGTAGTTTCACACTGCTCTGCTGAAGAAAATGGTTAAAATCTTAAAACACAATATGCTTATATCTTATCAGTGTATGTTTCCAGTACATAATAGTTACGTTTGTTTCAGGAAATGGAAGCCGTTAGGATTGGAAGCGAAGTTCAGGGAACTTTAATGACCAGTTGTAGCATTTTTTAGAAAGTACAGCTGAAGGACTTTGTAACCAGTTGCACAATTCTGAATTGGTCATAAAAGATGAAATGTCACCATTTTCTCTGATGCATCCTAGAAAACATTTTCTAAACTGGTAATTTCCATTTCTAGCCATTCTGTAGTTTCTGTTTGTAGCCTATTCTGTTTTGTAATTTTCTGGTAGAACACTTGTTTCCATTTTAGGCCATGATGGTGAGTGTCTTGAAACATACCAGGCACTCCAGGACAAAACAAAACAAAACAAAACAAAACAAAACAAAACAAAACAAAAAGTACTAGTTAACTGAATGAAGCACCTCCTTGATGTCAGCTAGAAGGCGGTAGATCCTATTGACCTTCAAGAGAAATGGAAGGATTTGCTTGTCTGGAGCAGACAATTTTGAATCTATCCTTCAAATTCTGGCACTTTTCCCCCTCTCTTTTTACCTTCCAGGATATGAGATGACTCCAACTGAAAGATCACCAGAAACATTCCTTTTTCTTCCTTTGACATTCCAGACTCATTGTTATCCTAGGGCAGAAAAACTCTAGCTATTCAATAAAATTGTATGCTTTCTCACAGACAGTACAGTTGGTTCCTAGACAGATGCTACACTTGCCAAGCTGTATTCCATCAGGGTTGAGCCACGAGAACTGGTTCATGTCAGTGGAATGAGAAAAAGTGATGTGTGCCACTCTGGGCTGAGAAGAACAAGAAAGTGTCAGTTGATGGCTTGCAGACACCAGGAAGATGCAGGAAGCCATGAGTTTAAAAGGACAGTATCCTTTGGCCAGAGTCCTGAACAGTGGAACAAACAGAGCCCCTCTAATCCCACCAACCAGGAATGCTCATTTGTCTGTCACAGAAGAAATAAATTCCTGAGTTAACTGGCTGACACTGGGACTTTGCTTTGGTAACTATTCTCTTAACTTTTATACCATACTCTCCACGATTTATGTGCTAAAATAAAATAGTCTCAAGGAGTTCATTACATGCAGAAAGAGTCTGACAATGAAATTACACTTAAAGTCACTGGACAAAACAATTTTTTTTTTAGTCATTTGGGCCAGTATTTAAAAATGACTTCTACTACGTCTTTACTCTGAAACCCAATTAGGGTAATTAGTGCAAGTTCCAGCAATCAGCAACTTGGAGTCTTAGTGACTTCCCTCCACAAAGTAGGGAAGATTAAATTCCTCAGAAGATAAGAAAAAGTTTAATACAGTTAGGAACTATACCTTCAACTTCTGTGCTCTCCACAAGTTTACCCTTCATGTCAAGACTTAATTAAAATAGGATGGGATGTTCCCTGACCTCAAACATTCCTTCAATATCAGTTCAAAAATGGCCATTATAGGCTATGCTACAGTTCAGATCTAAAATGCTGCCCACTCCCCCAATTCATATGTTTAGAGACAGCATTTTTTTGCTGATCTAAATTTGTTTTACTGGTACATTTTAGATGTATATAATGATAGTCCCCTTCCCATTTGGACATTTTCTTCATTTTCTTCATAGAGATAGATCATAGGAATGGTGGGTTAATCCATTCGTAATTTCACAGCTGAATATGCTATCAGGAGGCATAACCTGGTTAGAAGCGGTCACAGTGGCTACTACTTCAAGATTTTATTGTTATCATAACTATTTTAAGGTAGAATGGGAACAAAATGAGATCATATTTTTCCCATTGCTACCTCGGCAAAACAAAACAAAAATAGAAACAAAAGAAAACATACAGCATTTTATTTTTTAATCTTTCCTTTTGGAAATACTGATTATAAAAAATAGACTTAGATTCAAATTCAATATTCACTACTAGATAATATGTAATTTCACAAATTTCAGGGTGCTGCACATGTTATTTTTATATCCCAGTAGCTATACTGTGCTTTACTCATTTTAAAGTCATAAAAATCTGCTCACCACTCTCTAAAATCACATTTTACCCTTTTGTTAGCCTATTTCAAACACTGGGCTTTCTACAATGGAAATAATACATCGTTCTTATAAAAGCAGATTTTTATTGACTTATGACTTTTAATTCTCTTTAAACACTAGCATGTTCAATATAATTATGTAGTTTAAGAAAGTGCATAAACCTTTTTCCATGATTAAATTACACATGAAAACTTGTGATGTATTTTAAATCAGTAGCATATTACATTTTTCAAAGAAAGAAATGGTAATGGCAAAATTTTTTACTGTCTAAAATAATGATTTTTTTTTCTTCTTGCTGAGATCTGGTCTGTGTTTGTGTCCTTCCCAAATTCTTATGTTAAAAGCTAATCCCCAAGGCGATGCCATCAGCTGGTGTGACCACTGCTTACCCCCATGGATGAAATCTGTGCTCTTATTAGAAATTCAATCTCCTTGCACCAGGCCACATGGAGAATGGACCATTCTCTGAAACAGGAAGTGCACAGTGATCACATCTACCAGTGCCTAGACTTGGACTTCTTAGCCTTTAGAAATATAGAAATACATTGCTGTTTTTTTATAAGTCACTCCCTCTGTGGTATCCTTTTTATAACAGCCCAAAGACACTAAGAGAGAAAATTAGTATCAAGTCAGCTGCTGTAATGATATCTGAATGTGCAAAAATGGCTTTGAAACTGGAAAGCAAGTAGGGACAGAAAAAATTCTCGAGGTGCACGCTAGAAAAATTGTATTTTCATGTGAACAGGCTAAAAAACATGATTCTATTTAAGGTGAAAGATGGAAGGAGGACAGCTGTAGATAAAGCCTTGATTTTCTTAAGAATTCCTAAATGATAATGAACAGAATGTTGACAGGAATGTGGATGGTTAAGGTTATTCTGATGAGGTCTTCCTTGAAAGTGAGAAGCATTATAAGAAAATAGAAGAGAAATCATCTTTGTTACAAAAAACCAAAGATGTTTTCTTCTATGAATGGTGATCATGCCCTATCATGTGGAAGATAGAACTCGCAAGCGATAAAATGCAGTTTTTGGCTGGAGAAAGTTTTAAGAAAATATTAAAGGTAGAATTTGACTTTTCTTGGGTATTCATCATCAAGAGAAAAGCCAGTTTATAGGTAGAATTATTAATCAAAAGGGAAACAGAACTTAAAACTTCAGAAAATTCCTGAAGAATCAATATCCAAAGAAATAAGAACAATTGTTCAGGGAAAGAACAAGGGTTTACCCAAATGATCTTTTTATGAAGGGATTAGTTGGGATTTGCCACCTAAACAGACACCAGGATTTATTTGCTAAGACGATAGAAGAATGTTCCCAAAAGAATGTCAGAGATCACTGTGTCACCAGTTGCTGGACAAATAAAAGGAGTTCATTTGTTTTAGAAAAAAAAAAAAAAAAGAAAACCAACTTATTCAAAGCTAGCTTTGAGAAGATGGAGAGGCTCATTTGTCTCAAATCCTATCTCACTGGGTACCGGTGGCTAAGGATCTTTTATAGGAAGGAACCCAGTTGACAGGGAGCATAGAGAGATGGCGCCAATCTCCTCCACCCTAGCTTTGTCATTCAGCTCATCCTCTGTCTCCTGAAAGAAATGGGGCTGTGGTGGCCTCCTTGGGCTGGCATCTGTGTGTTCCCTCACTTATTTTGGGTTGAGCAGGGCAGGCAGTGTTGGTTATATGCTCAGCAGGAGAAAGTTTGGAGAAATTAGTTTTCTCCAAAAGAAAAAATTCTAATGTTGAAGCTGCATTTTGTAGTGCAGGTTACAGTTTGTGCTGCTCCTCCATAGACTCAGAGTGCGGCCTGAGGGCAGGTAGATATCAAAGATCTGCTCCTTGCATACTGCGCCACACTCCTCAGTTACACCAGTTACAGTCCCAGTGGGCCCAGATGCAGTGTGGGCTACAGTGTGCTATCTCCAACAGCACCACTCCGAGTACATGACCCATAGATATGACACTTTGACTTAGATTTCAAAGGTTGGAATCCCTTGAACCTGGGTCACACAACCAACACAGATGGCTGCCATGAAGATACAACCACCAGAGAAAGTTGGAACAGTACTGATGCCTAATAGAACCATGGGAATGGAGCGCCCCTCACTTTCCAGCAGAGGTCAGCAGCTCACAGCTGCAGCCTTGGAGAAACACAGGCCCTGGACTCCCATCACTGAGAGCTCTACAGTGTACTGCAGTGAACGGTACAGTGTACTCTACAGTGAACTGTATCAGGCAAAGACATGGGTGTGGGGTTACCCAGAGTCTTGGAATACAGATCCAACACTAGCGGGTCTGGAATGCAGGACACTGTGCCAAAGAAGTTTATTCTCAATTTTTGAGATTTACTACTGCTTTTCCGGTGAGGTTTTCAACTCACTTAAAACAAGTTTTCCCTTTTTTTTTTCCTTTCATAATTCTCTCTTTCAGAATGAGAATGGTTAGCCTATGTCTATCTACTAGTGTGTTTTAGAAGTGACTTCATAATTCCTGGCCAGAGGGAACATTGCCTGTTATGATAATAAAGTGTATGTTTGGTTTTATCCATTTGTATTTTGCTTAATATTTAGATGAGACATTGGACTTTGATTTTAAAGTGACACTTGAACAAATTAAAAACTTTACAGCTATCAAGACATAATGAATGTATTTTACATTTAAGGAAGACTTATTTTGAGGGGACATGGCTAAAATGTGAGGATCTGAATGTTTGTGTCACTCAAAAATTCGTATATTAAAACCTAATTGTCAGTGTGATTTGTAGGAACCATGAGGGTAATTGGATCATTGAGTGTGAAACACTAATGAAATGGATCAATTCCTTTATAAAAAAAGATGTGCAGAGATGTGCACCCCTTTCCACTGTAAGAAGACAAGGCAAGAAAGCTCATTGACATCATAAACCATCCTAAGACCTAAGACTTAGGAGTACCTAAGACTAGGATAATATAGAGAGTCTAGAACTATTCCAAACATGACCATCTTTCTGCTTGAAACATTTCCTTCAAAGCTAGTATCCTTCCTAGAATGTTTTGAACTTCACCTCACTTAGAATCCATTTTCACTTCTGGATTTCAAGTTTATGGAAGATGCAAAATGACTTGCTTTCAACAGTGCTTCACCCAAGATGCTATCACATAGCAGTAGTTGGAGAGCTGAACCTTTATTTTCATGCTGAAATTCCACTGACATGACCTTCTTGCCTTTAGGTAAATTGTAAAATTTCAAAATGACTCAGTATGGACTGCTGATGACAAATCCAGCTAATGAACAACAAATTGATCGTTTCAAGTGTTCAAAAAGTTCCAAATGTGACACTGGCTTCCTAAATAGGGGACTTACTGGTTTTCTTAGAATGGTGCCCTACCTTTGCTTTGAACTTCTTGAGTAGATCAAAAGCCTTTCTCCAAAATGTAACCATGTGGCTTCTGGAAACTTCAGACTTCATGGCATTTGGTATACAGATCTGAAATGGAGAGAGAAACTCTTTAGCGATTTTGCGAACAGTAGACTTAGCAAAAATATTGGCCTTTGCTTAAGCACCCTTTCCCAGAACCCAAGAATTGACATAATTGCTGGCTAATCCACAGGACTACTCATGAGCCAGAGTGCCTCAAAAGAAAGAGAGGTTGCAACTACAAGCAGCTAAGTTAAAAAGCAATTAAAATACAGTTGAAACGACTTAAAGGTCTTAAGGAAGTCAGCAGGAAAAAATAGAGACCTTGCAATTGTGGCTGGAGGTGCATCTGAAGACCAGGTCTCAAGATAGAGATGCAACTGCCAGATCTACTTGCCTCCTTAAGGATTAAGCAATAATTCGTATCACCTAGTCCAAGAATTTCAACTAGGGATCAGTCACCCAAGTTGGTGACCTGGTCATTCATTCCCATGAAGGTAAGGATCCCAAAATGCCTCTGTCCTTTCCATGTACCTTTGCTGTGTGACTTGTTTCCCTGTTAGATCAGTATTAGCTAAGCAGCTGTACTAGTAATCCCATAAACTGATTGAAGTTTGACACATGTTGTATCCACACTGTGACTTTGCTGCATAAATTATCCCTGACAAAGTGGCCCAGCAGCAACCCACTTTTGGGAACTTTCCTGTCTCTCAAGAGCTAGCTCTCAATAAACCTTTCTGACTCTAAACCTCCATTGGCCTTTGAAACTTACTCTTCAATTTCAGGTACAGGAACGTGGTACATCTGACGTCTAGTAGGCTGAGTTATCAGAAAGGAGAATGAATGCAGTATAACCAGTAAATAATTCTGAAGTGCTGATTGGAGTCAGGATCTGTGACAGACATTTCAGTGTGTTCTGTCGCATGGCTACTGCCATCTCCTACAGTGTTGGGATTATTATCATTACTATGAATACCCCTTCTACAAACCTTAGTGACGTTACAATATTTGCCCAAATTACCTTTAAGTATCTGAATTTGTATTTAACTTTACATCCTTGTTCCTGAACCCAGGTTTTAAAGCATTGCTCTGTGTGAAATAGCTCAATATTTCAGGTTCAAAAGTGTAAGTGAAATTTTTCCTATTTCACCTTTATTTCCTCTATAATGGGTTCTTCTAAAGCCTTTCATTTTCCCCTGCTATTTGTTCCTTTCCATCTTTCCAAAATATTTTTCTAAAAGAACTGGAGTCAGGAGTGTAATTTGCACTTAATTACTGTAAAATCTCTTTTTGCTTTACTCAGTTTGATATCTGGTGTATTACAGAATTAAAACAATTTTATTTTACATCAGACAAGGAAAACAAAGTTGGCAACTGCAAGATGGTAGTTTGCATTAATGTAAAATCTTTTACCAGACCATTGGCTGGTTTCTCCCATCAAGATTTACTCCACTTCGCTATAAAACTGCCATCTACACCTCTGTTTTCTCCTTCAACTCCATAAGGATGTGTAGTGATGAGGTTGTCTTCCTGTTTGCAGTCCTGCATAGTCAGAAGAGACACAGGCTGAAGCATTAGAATTTTTTTTAACTTATTGAATGTAATTCCTTAGGTCATGAAGTTATAAATAAATCAAATAAAAATATTAAAGTATATTTTCCCCTGAGAAAAGAGACCCATTAGTGAGAGTTTTACATATCAGTAATTTCTGATAGAAAATTTGAATTGCTGGAGTGGCATTCAGCTCCCTCCCTCTAAATGTGAAATGAAAATGGATATCTTGAAATTGCTCGATTACTCTAGCCATTGACCTGTTAAAAATATTATGGGATGGCTTAGCTCAGAAAGTAGTATAAATAGGAAAATGATGACAAAGAAAAAAAAAGGCAAACCCCAAACCTTGCTGCCCAAATGCTGCTATTTCCAGGGTGGTAAAAATTATACAGGCATTCATTTCAGTTTTCCATTTAGAGTGGCAGGGAAGAGTGAATGGAAATCAAATATATCCTCTGATTCTTAAGTGGAAATGTGCTCATAAGCTGGTTCAGGGAGAGATGTGTGAATATGAGATGGTCTATTCAGAGCCCAAATTATTTTCTCCTCTTAATGCTTGATTTTGCTTCAGGTCTGATTTGAGTCACACTTTTTAATGGGAATATAGGAATAATTTGCAGACTGCCATGAATAACTATCACTATGAAGACTGCATGTGAAACATTATTGTTGCTTCTCATTTCCTGGCCCTTTATCAGTTACTTAATTCAGCCAATGGGAACCTCAAAAACAACCGCATTTTTCCTTCTTACATAGTATTTTGGCAAGGGAAATAATGAAGAGGCATCAATTTACAATCTATACAAGAGTGCTTTCATTTCAGTGAAGGGCTTTTGTGCATTTTAAAATATTTTTTCATTGATTTTTCTGTATATTTTGATAAGATTGATGATGATACTAATATCAATAGAGGTATTTTTCCCAACTAAAAAACAAGGTGAAATACACTGACCATTCAATGAGCTTAATTAGTAGTAATAACATGCCAATTTCGCAGGAGAGGAAATGAATCTCCAAGAACACTGAATGAACATGACAACAGGGAGTGAGGAACTCGGAAAGAACAGGAGATGTCCTTCTGTGTCCCATCATCTGGATAAGGAGCCGCCTTGGTGTCACACTGGAATCACATCTCACTATACAGAAAGTTCTCTTCTGGCTGTTGCTATATTGTGGCCTGAACATCCATTTGGTGTTTTTCACTGAATTTTCTCCTGAATTGTTGCATGTTAGCTGTATGTCTTTGAATCAGCAGATATTTTTGCTACACAAATTATATAAGGTTTCCCTGGATATTTATTCATGCTTGAACTCACTCAGTCTCCTTTAGTTTTTCACTTACCCTTTCTCCTAGACTGTGTGCTTGTTGTTGTATTTCTGTGTTCACCTTACTACTTATGTACTCTCCCCCAGTGCTGAGGAAAGGGTTAGCAATATAATGGTTACAAAATCTTTGACACATGAGAGAACATTGTAACTATGCCTTTTAATTTTACTGAAACCCATTTTCTAGATCCCAAAATATAATTTCTACATATTTTTAAAGAAAAAACGTTTAAAGGTTTGCTCGTTATTTATTTCAAACCTACTAGTCATGGTCATGCCAAACACCTGATTATTTTAAACGCAATTGAAAATACCCACTGAAAAGGAGTAAGTGTTAATAAGAATGCAATACAAATGTCTAAGAGAAGTAAAGATTGATGTGAAATGTAAATAATTTATTTCAAGCACAATTTAATCTGAAGAATTGGAATTATATTAGTGTTTATAGAGAAAAGCTTGATTTTATTCTATTTTTAATTACCCAGACCTTAGATTATATATTTTTCATCTATTTATACTTTCCCATTTATGTTTTTAGGTACCATCTTGTATGTTTTTCTTTAATCTATTCCGTTCAAACTCCAAAACACTGGCTACCCTTGACATTAAGAATTAGGCTATTATAACAATACACTATAAACTAATTAAATAAACTTGTTAACATATTGATATTGAGAAGTTCAATTATGTCCACTCTGCAAGCTTGTAAGCCTGAGATCAAGCACTGTGGTAGCAGGTCTGCTGTCTGCCATGTTCTCACCATCTGGATCATAGGTGAAACACTGCAAGAATCCTGCCAGGGATTCTCTTTATGAACACAGGAATCCCATTCATTGGGGCTTCACCTCAATGACCTGATTGGCCTCAAAACCGACCCTACTAATGCCATCCCCTGCATGATTAGGTTTCTGCATATGAATTTAGGGTGATAGGTACACTCAGGCTACAGAAAAGAATAAGGCCTTAGATGGGGACACATGCTTCCTCACCTCCTCCTCTGTTGACTCTACCCTTTGAAACACGACTCTTTTTGTCAGGTTGGCTTCATTTTCACAGGAAGGGACCTCTTAGTAAACCAGGAATAGAAGTTGGACACATTGATCATGGTCACCAAGTGTGAATAATGTGCATCAAAGTAGGATTTCATATTATTTCATTTAATTTCTTATGTTCACACAAATAATACAATTATACTAGGAAGAAAGTGATGGATTTTGCTTTGAAATAAAGTCAAGAATAATGCATATTAACCCGATTATGTAAGGTGGTTTTTAAAAAATATTTTCTGGGTTTTTTTTTCTGTTTCAAATGAGGAAAACTGATGTTAAGGAGGTCCACTTGTTTTTCTAATTCCTAGAGTCTAAAGGATTCATTGTCTCCACTACCAAATGCTTCTTTCCATCCATCACTGCCATATCTGTACCACGGGTAATTTTATTTGTAGTAACTCTAACCATGCTCCACCATACACGTTATTGATTTTACAATGTTATGTCTCGTAGAAGTGTTTAATTTTGTTTACGGAGAGACATATGGGTAAAGAAATTCTGATACATTTCGTCAAGATTTTGGCTCATTGAGTGAATAAGTAAGTCAGACAAGCTGTTGACAGCACGGAGTCTTCACTAAGCTGATTCCTGCTTGTGAGCATGGGTGTCTGCTTTGGTTTAGGTGTGATTTGCCTCTCAGAATTTCATGTGTTTGTCCCCAGTAAGGCAATGCTGGCATTTGGTAGGGCCCCTTTGAGGTGTGGCCTATCATAAGTTGGTTAGATCATTTGGTGCCTTCGGAGAAACCTCCATTCTCTCCAGTTAACTTCCCATAGTGAGTTAAGTGTGAGCCTCACTCGTGTTGATCTGTAGCTTATTGTCTGTCACTGTGACCCCCTTCTCCTGCCTGTGTTCCGTCATCGTGAGGTCATCAACCTCGAGACCCTCACCCTGGCCAAGCAGATGCTTGTAAAGTTACCCAGGCACAATATGGCGAACAGGAATACATTATTACTCACTTGGTTATGATAATTAAAGACAGATTAGTACAGTGGCATCAATGCATTCATTAACTTACTTTTCAAAGTTGATAGTGAATCATTGAAATATATCTCCCCTCCTTGTCTTATGCCCTCTCGTGGTCTCATTCCTCAAAACCTAGGGTACATTCCAGCCTTTCTTCTCTTTGCAGGTTACAAAATTCTCTCACCTTTGAGATAAAAACAAGTGATGTTTTGTGTGTTATTTTACAGATGAGCGATAGGAACTGGATTCATCTCAGTAAGCTGTGCACCAATTCTCTGTGGAACCTGAACTCTAAGGATCATTGAACACTCCCCTGGTTATGTTATATTCTCCTGGGGATCTTTGAAAAAAAATGTACATTTCTAGAAAATAACTCCCTGACAGACTGCATTCATGAAGATGTGGTGGAGTCTTAGAAGTGAATTTGAAGATAAATCCAAAACAAGTCTCTAGGTGATTCTCCTAGTCTTCAGATGGTAAGCCTCTTACTCAAGGAACTATAACTAATTACAGCAAAACCTTGGATTTTAACTTGTCCTGTGAATATTCTGTAAGAGGAGCAAACATTTCTGTTAAATGGAGATACCTCAGTTGCCAAACTCAATTTGTTCTAAATTTGTGTTCAAACACTGGAAAGTTTGAGAACTGAACATATTTTCTCCATAAGAAATAGAGAAAATCAAATATTTAGTTCTGAAGTGCAAAAATTATACTTATACATTCATTTTCCAGGACTTCAACACAGCTTTCAGGGATTTCTTTCATTAACTCTATCCTGGTTCCCACAGTTTTCCTCTTAGCTGTTTTTTTGTTTTGTTTTGTTTTATTTTTTGTTTTTGTTTTTGTATTGGGGATCCAACTTATGACCTTGCACTTACCAGGCAAGCGCTTAAGCCACTGAGTTAAATCCCTGGCTCTTAGTTTTACTTCTGATATCAACTTCCTTGGGAGTCTTGGTTACAATTTATGCATGTGAAGCACACACAAAAAGCACACCCTTGAATGCTTTAATGCACTAACACAGCACTGTGTATTGTCCGGGCAAAAGCAGGGCTTAGACAGAAGCAAACTTTTATGTCTGTGGTGAGATGCCATGTATCACTCACTTTTGGCCCATACTGGTGTTTGTTTGTTTGTTTTGTACAGGGGCTCGAGAACTTATGACCTCGCACTCGCCAGGTGGGAGCTTGTGCCACTGAACTACATCCCGGCCTCTGTACAGGTGTTTTCGAGTCAGATTTTCCATTTGACTGTACAGTAAATTTATAAACATTGACTGGAGTTTTAAAAAACTTTCAAGTAGTGGAAAGTTCAAGCTTGGAGACCTTCCACAACCAAGTTGTCACTGTAAATTTTAACTTGATAATCAAGCCATGTCTTACAATCAAGTAGCACTTTGGTGTGTACTTTGGATTACAGGCATGATTCCAGAATGGATTACATCACAAACCAAGGTTTTGTTGTATTTTAAAATAATAGCTAGGACCCACATTTCCCTTGCTCTGCAGTCTTTCTGTGCAGGCAAAATACATTTCCAGGAGAGGAAAGTGATACTTCACATTAAGATTAGGAACCCAGATTCAAGGAACCTAGATGGGTAAGTAGGGGCCACCTATTGACTATGTAAAATTAGCTAGATGCTTACACATTTATGCCTCAGTTTCCTCATTTGTAACAGAGGGATGATATAGTTCCTAGACTTAAATATTATGAGAATTAAACTACTTAAATTTTAGTAAACACCATTTATAAGCATATAGAAAGCATTACAGGGATATTCAATCAATTGAATATTCCTGCTGTTTTATGCCTAAATCATCAGAATACAATGGCTTTCTCTCGCTTTCAATTTGAAAACTATTTCTCTGCATCTGACACCACAAATTGTTAGTAGCTTCAACATTAGATTTTCTCAAAAGGAACAGGAAATTTTCTCCTGAACGATCTATAGATCTTGGTCCAGATGGGCTCACGGTCTGCACTGCCTCCTTCTCATTAAACTGAAGGGGCACAGGCGCTCATCAAACACCCAGGTTACCCTAGAGCATTCGTGTCTGTCAGTGAAGCTGAAGACAATGCTAAGACTCACATGTTCCGAGCCAGAAGCTGGAGCTTTGTGTTGTCTCATTTTTCTTATCTCGGTGATACCCTAGGAGGCTCAGTCAACCAAATATAACCACATCCAGAGTTTTACAAAGGCCTTAGGTTTTTGAACACAGGAGCCCATATTTCCTTTGTCCCCATTAATAAGACACTAATGCTAAGAGAGGATTTGCTGCATTTTTAAGGAGCCCCTAGTGGTTTGTCATTCTCCACTAGTGACACATGCAAATCCTTTTCAGTGTGAACAGGTGGATTGAGCCCACCCATGGGCGCACCGCGTTGCACTTCATCGCACTCTGTGGGATATTTAAATGCAGTTCACTCATTTAGATTCAATGGAAAGAAATTAAAACTCAAAAATAGAATCAATCCTTATCTCTTTGTGCCTACTCAGTGACTGTAGACTCTGGCTTCCATGGGTAATAGATTCAAGCACCACTGCCACTGAATACTCAAATTTATGGAGTTCTCCATAGTCATTAATTAATAGCATGCACACACAGAAAAATAACCAGGCAGAACACTTAGAAATGAAATTATTGCTGAAGCACTGACTACATAGTTTCGAGTGGTCAGTCAGGTGAATAAAATGAATAATTAAATATGCTTCACAGACAGTCAGTATGGACAAGCATCCCAACAGGTTTTTAATTTTCTATGAAGAACACTTTGCATCTTACAGAGGGATATGCATTGATTTTATTCTTATCTATTTCCAAGGCACTTTTTATAGTTGCATTTTCTCTGTGAGGGTTTAGAAGAGTCACTGTATCCTAGTTCATGATCTCATAAAGGCTGTGTTAGGAGTCCCTGCATTATGTAGCTGAGGACTTCATTTCAGGCTGGACACCTGCAGAGAAGTAAAAAAGAGCAGGAGTTTAGCTATGACAAAAATTATTCCATATCTTAGCCCTCTTTATACTTGCTGCAACATAATTTCTATGGGGAACTTTCCTTAGAGCATCCATGTCTTGTTGGGAATATCTATGATCAATTGGAGCTATGCTGACTTCTTCGTATAAATTCTTGGGAGACTTTTGCTTCATGTCTGATGATATAGGGAGATAAACCCATCCTGCCCAGAGGAATGAGATCTGAAATTACATTTGCATTTTGAAGCCAGGTTTATCTTTGGTTTCCTTTCATCCTTATTAGTTCCTCTATCAGGATATATTTGTTGTAAAGTTCAGGTAGTAAATATTGTAGTCTCTGCAGACTACATGGTCTCTGTTTAACATACTTGAAGTTATCACTGCCTTATGAAAGCAGCCATAGAAAATTCATAATGAAGTAAGTGCGGATATCTCCCAATGAAAATTCATGCTTACCGCTAAGTGATGGGTTTGGTTAGGCCAGTGAGCTATCGTTTGCTGAGCCTTGATCCTCCTGGTTCTCACTCTTAGTGACAAACATGACCAAGTGTGGGGGCAGAAGTGGAGGTGTGATGAGTGGTAGAGGCATGGTCAGCATCTGTAGCTCTCACTTCTCTCTCATGGTGGGTAGTTTCCTCAGTTTTCAGGAATTTTTCTTCAGCTTGGCAGGCCTTGTGCTGACCAGTTGGACAGTTAATTTCCTCAGCGTGTTGTGTGAATTGGGAAGTTTGTTTCCCTTTCAAGGTCCAGAGAGAAACTCTCAGTGGAAAGAACTGCATCATATTCCCTGATGTTTTGATGGTGTCATTTCTCTTTTGCCTCTCTTCCAGGTTAGACTCATTAACCTGAAGGCTCTGCATTAGGGACACAATGTCAGCAGATGGACACAGTTTTGTTAGAGCTCAAAGAAAAGATCAGGAGAAGGAAAAGCACTGACATTCTCCAGGCAGAATTTGACAAGAGAAGAAGGAAACAGTCTCTTGAGATGATGATTTGAGATGTGGTGAGCTCAGACATGAGGCGTGTGGTTGAGAATGCAGGCCCCAGCCTCTACTGGATGCTGTTGGATCACCGTCTCCCCAGATCCCAAAGCTAATTAGGACCAGATAGAGAGAAGCTCAGCACTTCATAGCCTAGTAGTTCTTTTAAGGTAATCCGCTTTGAAGCCTGAGAATTTCCTATTGTGTATTTAAGCATCAGCTCTTACTTTTTCTAAAAATATTTGAAGGCGTTTGAACCTTAATGAAACTATAAACGAAGATATTAGTAATGAGCCAAAGCTAAGTCTGTCCAAATAAAAACAAATAGAGTAAATGTTGCCAGAGGTGGAAGATAAGCTGATTGCTTCAATGAGTACTGGATTTAGTATGAGTATGAAACTATTATCTTGGTTGTCTCCAGGGAGGACAGAACCCAAGAACATATCTAACACTTTGTCAAATTACAGGAATGGCCAGTTTATAGGATTAAGCTGCAAATACCCTCCTCTGTCTTCTTGGATTAATTTTCTCTAAGGTAGAATTTGACTTAAATAAGCATCTCTTTCAGGGGCTGCTGGTGGCAGGAAACCTATTTATGACTCCTGAGAGTATACATAGAAAGAAAAAAGCAATCTTTTAAAAAAATTATTAGTATATGTTTGCAGGAAATTGTTATTACACTCCCTGTGGGAGATTTGCACATGTACATAACACATCTATAGATTACCAAGCATTTTAATGAATCAAAAACGTAAAACATATATATCGTAGTCAGTGGTTTTAAAGGAGAACAGGACATACAGGACACATAATTGATAGTATTATTTTATAATAGTCATCCAAAGAGTTAAATACAGTAAGTGCAAGAAAACTGTCCGCACACTAAGACCCCAGGAATCCAGCTGAGGGCCTCGATTCCTTGATAATGTCCTGTACGAGTCCAGGTGAAGATCTAGAGCCCAGGACAACGCCTCCCATGAGTTCACCTGGAGCCTTAGTGACCATGATGATGACCCACAGAAGTCTGTTTCAGGGATCTGCACTAGGAAGGCCCAAAGGTCAGTGGCAGAAATTAGAAAGTCTGTTCCAGCAATATGAAGGATCTGTGCCAGAAGGCTGAGGGTTTTGCACTGGAGCCAGGAAGCAACACAAAGTAAGAACCAGAGCTCCCCCAAAGAATAGCACAGTCATCCTTGGCAACAGTGAGGTCCCGAGCTCCTCTGACAGTAACAGCTAAGTTCCTATCAGGAAGCCAACATGACAAGTGTCTCCTGGAGATTGAGCAGCTCACTATCTTTCCCTCTGGAGCCAGGAAGCAGTGCTCATAAGGATCAGAGCTTTTTTGATGATAAACATAGCCAAGTTCAGGAAAGACACTCAGCAAGCTCTTTCAGGACAACCCACATTAACAGGAGAACCAACAGCACCAAACAACACTCTACTATTCCTCTTCAGTTCTCCTTGTATCTTGGTAACAATCCTCAGCTGGGCCATCTATACTCAGTACCATGCTGATTCAGTGCAGCTGGTATTACAAGTTGGCCACCAGTTACCAATCCACCACACAGGTAAGATAATACACTCAATTAAGGAACACTTTCAGATGACTTGTTTGTGCTGGATTACAGTAAATTATCTCTCTTTTTTCCTATTGTGTGTTTTTCATCTTTTTATGTATAAAGCTCCTCATATGCAAAAAGCAATGCAATATTTAAACTTGTGTGTTTGACTAACCATAACTTAACCACTGTATTCTCGAAGTGCATCCATTTTCCTACAAGTAATTCAAGTTTATCCTTCTTTATAACAAAGCAGTACTTCATGATGTATAATTACCACAATTTATTTTATCAATTTATCTGTTGATGGACATACTGGTTGCCTCTAAGATTTAGCTAGTATGAATTGTGTACATGGGTATGCATACATCACTCTAGTATGATTTCTTTAACTATTTGGGGAAGATAACAAAATAGAAGCAGAATAGCTGGATTAAATTAGGAAAGACTGATATGTAAGTAAATGTGCCTCAGCTTTTTTTTTTCCTAAATGCAACAAAGTGGGCAAGACATTTTTCTCATCTGCTGGGGGCTGGCTGCCTCTGTCAGTAGATGATTGCTTAAACAGCTATCTTATGGATTCTCGTCTGTCCTGACCTTGCCCCACCATATTATTTTTATGTTGTTATAGCAAAATACCTGAGGCTGGTTACTTGATAAAGAGAAGAGATTTATTTAGTTCAATTTTAGAGGCTGAAAATTCAAGATCAGATAGGCTCATTACTTCCGGCTTTCATCTCAGTGGATCAGATCACAATGGCAGGAGTCTGAGTAGAGGAAATCACATGGTGAGACAGAAAGCATGAGAGATTTGGGAGCCAGGCTCATTCTTTTATATCCACTCTTTCACACAAGGACTAATTCACTCTGCGAGAGCAATATTAATCGCTCCCAGACAACAGCCCCAAATGACTTAACTCACTTCCACTACATACTGGTTTTTAAAGTTTTCACCAACTATTGCTGCTACCATATGAGAGACCAAACTTACAATACATGCATTTTTCGGAACAAAGTACAGCCTAACTATGGCACCTGCATGTAGTATAGGAGACACTGAGCTTTCTCCACTCAATTCCAAGGGGAAAGTAAGCAGATTCTGTAGCAGTGTTATATAAAACTTAAGAAAAGTGCACTAACATTGTGTTTATCTATGTCACGTACATACGAGGTTAAAGGTCAGTGATTAGAAAATGTGAAATCAGACACGATGACAGAATCCTTAGGATAGAGAATAAGGGGTCTGGGCGTTCTTATCACTATTCTCATTGTGGTAGCCGTCAGTAGAAATTTGGTAGGTCTTTGGAAAATGCATTTAAGAATACTTAGATGTCATCTACTAAAAATTCACAGGTCTAGGCCAGTTTACTAATGCTGATTCAGGTTTTCAAATTGTTAAAAATGATAACTTATATTTAAAAAATATTAGTCACAATGTCAAGGGTACAAGTCAGTGGTTGGCTCTGAAATGTACCAAGGACTCTGTATGTAACTATGCACAGTACAGTTGTGTGTTGCTGTAGTGCTACGTAGCCACATCTCACCGACTCTACAACTCAGTTTCTGTAGCAAAAGAATTAGATTCTCTTTCCAGCATCTCTGGAACTTCTGAAGTTTGGTTGTTCTCATCTGTGTTCTGCAGAACTGAGCTTCAGGTTGCAGATTAAGGTCAGGTTTTTATGTTTGTCTCTGTAATTAGTAGATGACTCAGGAACCTTCTCCACAGCAATAATAAAATTACAGAAAGACAAGTACATTTCACACTAATCTCTACTTAAATTCTAATAGTCCATCATCTAAAACAGGTGACTCAGAGGAAAGGTTTTGTAGATGAGAAGGGGATCTAGGAATGGAGAGAGAGGAGAGTTTGATAAAGGGAAGAAGAAGTAAAAAGCATTAAGATGAGATGCATGCCAGGCAAGGTCCCACATGAAGCTATTCATTATGTATCACAAACATGTGCTAATAAAAAAATTGAAACAGAGAAGTATGGAAATTAAAACAAATGCCTTGGCTAAGTACCAGGTCAGCAGTCAAGAAAGTACCTTCTGTCTATTTTGAGCCGACGACAAGGATGTGTGTGCATAACACCGCAATGTAGTAGAAAATTAGGACCACAAATTCTATCTGCTACAGAGATATACCTGCATAGGGAGGTTGCATAATACAACTGGAAAAGGCAAACTGCCTGACCAGAGTGGCTTTCTGAAATATTTTAGGACAGTGAATTAGGGACAGTAGAGGGAAGCAGGTCAATAATTACAGGTCCCTAATTGTCATATAAAGGTTTTTTTACTATAGGACATTATGTCCTCTCATTTTCTATTTTTGGTTGAACCATCAAATTTCAGTATGACATCGCAGGCTAGGGCCTTCCATGCGCTATATGCAAACATAGTTAATATCTTTATTATTATTTCCCAGTATCTTTAACACTTTAGTTTTGCTCCAGTAGTCCAGGGCCTAGGAAAAAAATATTTCTGTTGATTAAACTAATACACTTCATTTATAGGTCATTTTTCTCTGTAGATGTGTTATTTTCTTGTTTGCTGAGATTTTCAGGTAGCTTATAGATGCATTTGGTGTTTGATTGCTATAGCCTGTCTCATTCATAAGTTTATTGTTTTGTTTTGTTTTGTTCTGTTTTGTTTTGTTTTGTTTTGCTTTTGTGAGAAAAGGTCTCCCTATGTAGTTCAGGATGGCCTTGAACTGGCTATGAACCCCAGGCTACACTCCAACACAGCAATCCTCCTGCCTCAACTGAACAAATGCTGAAATACAGGCATGTGCCACCATTTCTGGAAGTTGTGACTATTTTAATGGAATCTCTCTTTTCCATCTTTATGACATTTGTGTTCAACTAAGTAGTTTTCAGTTTTACTGACTATGATTCCATTGCAACCTGCTTTGATTCAACTCTTCAAACAGAAAAAGAATGAAGAAACTAATGAAAGGGAAGAAGAAAAGGAAAGAAAAAAACAAGGATCCAAGGCAACATAGTTTTTGTCTTATGTTGGACAATACTGAAGTTGGGCTAATTTTTGATCCTTGCACTAGTAGCTTTTCTGTCACTGAGACAGAATGCCTGATCCCAGCAACTCAAAGGAGGAGAGGTTTATTTTGGCTGTTGTGTTCAGAGAATTCCGTCTATAGTCAGCTGGTTCCAAAGCAGGAGCGCGGTGGAAGGATATGGTGAGGCACAGCTGCTCAGTTCACGGCAGCTGGGACCATAAGGAAAAAATGCTGGCAAGAGCTGTGCTGTACAAATGTTTGCCTCAGTGACCCTCCTTAGATCATGCTCCATCTCCCAACAGGAAATTTGGATTTGAACATCAGAGAACTAAACAGCTCACGAGTATTGCACCCCGTGATCCATTCATCTGTCCAAGAGTCACTTTAAACTCAGTCAAGTTGACAAGATTAACTGACACAGTCACTAATACTGAATAATAATAAGATCAATCAATAATAATTTAATTCCTAGAAGATATTTTCTTTTGAATGATTATATTAATAGCTAAATAAAACAGTTTTCTTGTTATTGCTAGTAGCTTCATCATCAGTACTCACTTCCAGGCCTTCCCATTTCTGTTCCCACCAATCCAAAACTCTTGTGTCATAATCTCTGGCATGTCAACCCCAGCTGAAATTATTCAACCTAGGTCCTTCTCTAAATATCCTCTCTCACCTGTTCCTTGGCCCTAAGGAAGGTTCAAACGATAGCAATGGGCAAGCAGAACACTTAAGCGTCTCATTTTCTTCTTAAATTTTATTTTCCATAGACCTACAGTGGGTACTTTTAAGGTTGATCTCAGTTTAAAAATGGTCTTACATTTAGGGTTTTCCAAATTGTTTTTACATTTATCATTTCAATAAGATGTACTGTGAGAGGTTCCTTCCTGCCTATATCCTCTCCATTAATGATGATTTCTATGTTGCAGTTTCTACCTTCTCATTTACTTAATACCCAACTACTGAGGGAGTCACAGGCTCAGTTCACCTATGGTGAATTTACAGAGCAAATCACGTGAAGTAGAATTTGTCCCTAAGGGAATTTTGGGTGCTCCAAATTCAAAATGATGAGGATTAAAGTTCAGTTACAAATATATGATAATCACTTTCAATTTAATGGAAGGAAAAGAAGGAAGAAAGGAAGGCAAGAAGGGAGGAGGGAAGTAAGGCTGCTCTTTATATTGAATATAATGTTCAGAAATTGCTAATTGCTTTTAAAATTTTTCTTTAATCACTAGAGAGAGGGAAATGTTTTTTAATGTATTTCAACATTATTTACTTTTACTTTCCTAGTACTTTTTTAAAACACCAAGTACATTTACTTGGAAAGAATGAAGTTATAAAATATCCTCATATCTTTCTTTGAGAAATTAAAAATGAAAGACAGAATGAAACCAAAAACAAATAGAAGAAAATAATAAAGATCAAAAAACACAATTCCTTATCAAACTGCCAACATCATTTTTCATAAAGATTAATGTTTTGATTCTTACTTTGCTATAAAAATAGAAAAGACTCAGAACAGTCTAAACAACTTTTATAAAGGAACAAAGTTAGAGCTTCAATCCTCCTCAATCCCACGTCTTATCAGAAAGTTACACCAATCATGACAAAGCAACATTGATGTTGAGATAGACAAACCACCAAAGTATCAACATAGAGTCCCAAAATAGATACCCACATAACAGACAATTTATTTCTGGCAAAGATGCAAAAGCAATTAAGTGGAGAAAGAATTGTACACTCAGTAAATATATTGGAACAACTGGATATCTATATGCAAACAACCTAAACCTTATAGCACATCAAAAATTTCTCAAGATATCCAAAAGCCAACTTAACATGGCTCACAGTGGTTTAGTTAAAGTAAAGGCAAATGTGTCCTGAGTCAGTGCTTTGGCTGAAATCATTCTCTCTGAGACAGAATACGTGTTTTATCTTTCAGCTTGTCACACTAATGAAACAATATGCTGTATATATATGTGTGACATACTTATTTCACTAGTAAGTATGTTCTCAAGGTGCATCCATTTACCTATAAAAATGTCCAGTTTATCATTCTTTTTGGCTGAGTAGTTCTCCACTGTATAGAAATACCACATCTTTCTTTCTTTTTTTTTTAATTTTATTTAAAGAGAAAAAACAAAGAAAATAACCAAACAAAACAGAAAAAAGAGTAGCAACAATACAGAATTCCAAAGGCAAAAAATTAAAGAACAACAACAAAACAAAAACAAAAACATTAAGAAATCTGCCACTTGATATGTTACATACTGTCATCCTTGGAAATAGTTGTTCAAGTTACAAAATTAAAGCATACAAAGTAGACATTCAAACAATGAGACTGTTAACAGTTCTGCTCAACAATCTAACAAAAACAGTAATGTGGTAATCTATCCTACACACTTAAACATACATTCAGTTATATGCTTTAGAGCACTTTCTTTCTTTCTTTCTCTCTCTCTCTCTCTCTCTCTCTCTCTCTATATATATATATATATATATAATTTTATTTTAAGGGGGTAAAATTAAAATTAAACACTACAAAGCAGAACAGAACGGGACCTAAGAAAGCATAAATTTCAAAGCTAGACAACCCGAGATCTTTACTATCTGTCATATTGTCTCACATTCTCTTCCAAATGGTTGTCCATATCTTTGCATATGGGGAGCTCATCCTAAATTACATATCAATCTTTTCACAAGATGTGTAGTTTACTGGCTCCCACTTGCTAAGGGGGGGAGGGACACGGGACAGGGGACAGGATGTCATGAGATGTTCGATTCTCAGCTCCTGCCACACATCCACTCCCCAGAGAGGGGAGGAGTTCCTTGTTCTCCTGGCACCCCGAGTCAACCACACAGTGCAGGTCCCGATGCACCAGGGTCTCTCTCCTTCAGGCTGCCAAAAGTCTGCCACTTTCAGCAGCTCCCCAGAGAGGGGTGGAGCTCTGTGTTCTCCCAGTTCCCCGAACCAACTGCACGGTGCAGGTCCGGATGCACCAGGGTCCCTCCCCTTCAGGACCCCCAAAGTCCACCATACTCACCTGCTATTTCTTTCTGATGAATTGACCATTCCATTTCCAAAGCTCTGAAATGGCCAACAGACCATAGAAAGAATTCTCTTTAGGCTCCTGTTTGAAACCAGCAGCTACAGCAATCTGCTGGCCTTGCTTCAGGGCCAAACCACATCTTTCTTGTCCATTCCTCAGATGATGGGCATTTAGGTTTTTTCCAAGATCTGGCTATTATAAACTGTGCTGCTGTAAACATGGGTGCACATATATCACTGTGGTATGATGTTTCTAATTCTTTTGGGAAGATACCTAGAAGGGGAATAGTCAGATTGAATGAGAACTCCAATCCTAGATTTTTGAGGAATCTCCACACTGATTTCCACCATGGTTGCACCAGGCTGCATTCTCACCAACAATGGAGAAGGGTTCCTTTTATCCCCACAGCCCCTCCAGCATTTATTGTTGGTTGATTTCTTAATACTAGCCATTATTTCTTGGGTGAGGTGAAATCTCAGTGTTGTTTTAATTTGCATATCTCAAGTAATCAATGCTGTTGAACATTTTTTCACATTTATTTGCTGTTTGTACTTCTTCATCTGAGAAGTGTGTGTTCATGTCAGGTGCCTATTTTTGGATTGGATCTTTAAATCTGGGAAGACTGATCTTTTTGAGTTCTTTACACATTCTCAATGATAACCTTTATCTGAGGAACAGCTGGCAAACATTTTTTCCCACATGGTAGGTTGTCTCTTCGCTCTGTTGGTGTTTTCTCTTGCTGTGCAAAAGCCTTTTAGTAGGATGAGATTCCATTTGATGATTCTTTGCAATAAGTCTTGTGCTCTTTGGGTTTTATTCATAGTCTGCCTACACCAGTGTCTTCAAAAGTTTTGCCTAATCTATTTTCCAGCAGATGTAATGTTTCTGTTTTAATATTAAGATCTTTAATCCATTCTGACTTTAGTATATGATAAAAGATATGGGTCCAATTTTAATATTTCACATTTGGAAAGCCAGTTATTCTAACACCATTTATTAAAGAAACTATGTCTCTTCTAGTGAATGTGTTGCTTGACTTTTGTCAAGCATAAGGTAGCTTAATGTGTCTGCAGTTATTTTTACATCTTCTAATCCATTGATATTCCATTGATATTCAGATCTGGTTTTTTTTTGCCAATACCATATTATTTTTATCATAGTAGCTTTATAGTATAATTTCAAGTCAGGGATTGGGATACCCCTGCCTTGACTTTGTTGCCCAGAATAGCCTTTGCTATTCTAGGTCTCTTCTCATTACAGATGAATTTCAGGATTGTTTTCTCCAATTCTGTAACATATGCTATTGGAATTTTGACTGGAATTTAATTGAATCTGTGTAACAGTTTTGGAAGTGTGGCCATTTTCACTATTTTATTTCTTACTACCTAATATCATGGGATAGCTCTCCATTTTCTAATATCCTCATCAATCTCCTTTTTCAGAGTACTGTGATTTTCAGTGAAGAGGTTTTTTACATCTTTTGTTAGACTGATTCCTAAGTATTTCATTTTTTTGGATACTATTGTAAAAGGTATTGTTTCCCTGATTTCTCTTTCACTGAGTTCATTATTCATATACAGGAAGGCTATTGATTTTTGAGTGTTGACTTTATAACCAGCTACATTACAAAACTTGCTTAGTAAATCTAGAAGTTTTTTGGTGGTGTCTTTGGGGTCTTCTAAGTAGGGCATCATGTCATCTGCAAATAATGATAAATTAAGTTCTTCCTTTCCTATCTTTATTTCTTTTATTTCTTTCCCTTGTCTAATTGCTTTGGCTAAAGTTTCCAGGACTATGCTGAATAGGCATAGAGACAGTGTAAGGAGGGAGGAAGGAAGGAAAGAAAGAAGAGAAAGGTGGGGTGTTCTTTAAACTGAATATAATGTTTAAAAATTGTCAATTCCTTTTAATATATTTCTATAATAATCAGAGAGAGAAAAATCTTTAAAGAAAATGCAGAACCCTGTTTCATAGTACAGATCACTTATTTAACATAGAAACTTTCATAAAGATTGAAGGCTCAATTTTCCTTCAAAATTTCCTACTTTAATGCTAATTTAAGAAGGTGGAATGAATGGATTTATATTCAAGATGTGGAATTCCTATCCAATCCAGTCAAAGATAAGTAAATAGCAGTAATTATTAACCAAATGTTGTGTTAAGCTTTTTCCTGAGATATCATATCAATAAACTCTAACTAGACAGTTTCAATAAGGCTCAAACTGTACTATATCTTGGTGTATATGTTAGATTTTACTAAAGGAACTAATATAATGTAATATATGATATATGATATTAAAAGATTTACAAAAATAAGCTTACAGTGATCACGTTCAGGATCAGAACTGGAAGGATGCAACATGTCATCCATGCCCTGAGGTCTTGCAGATCCATTTAGAAGTTGCATGCTGGAGGCTGATGGCAGAGTCTGGTGTGAGTTCTTGTCTGAATCCTCAAGAGTCTGTACTGGAAGAGTTGGGAATTTAGTTCAGCAGCAGATGTGCCAGCTTGGCAAACTTGAGGTTGTGAATTCAATCCCTGGTACCAGAAAAAAAAAAAGAGTCTGTACTGGAAAGCTCAAGAGTCTGCACTGGGTAGTTGAGGGAACTGGTGACAAATGTCCAAAGGTGATGGGAAAGAATGGAGTGTCT
>PVJX010007729.1:0-69416 GCA_004027295.1 Dolichotis patagonum | reverse complement strand
TTGCATCATCTTGCAGGTGTTGAATTGTTATTTCCTGATTCTTTGTTATTTTTAAAAGATCTTGTCTTTCCTGCTCACTGGCTGCAATCTTATCTTCGAGGTCTGAAATTCTGTCTTCACTTTCATTGAGGCGGTTTTTACAGCTTTCAATAGAATTTTTCATTTCTTGTATATCTCTTTGAATCTGCTTTATGCATTCAGTTTGTTTCTTATATTGTTCTTTGAGGGATTCTATCTGTTTGCTTTGTTCCTCTAATTTTTTAGCTGTGTTTTCACTAGATGCGTTCACTATTTCTTCCACTGTTTTTATCAACTCTTCTTTTACCTGGGCAAGTATTTCTGGTTTGAATTTCACTGTAGCTTTCCCTATTTGCATATTTATTTCATTTGATATCATTTCAGACATTTCAGGTGTATGGCTTCTTTTTCTTCTATGTACACAGCTTCTAAGCTTTCTTGGGGAGGGCTAGGGCTTTGAGCCTGTCCTTTGGTCTTTCCTTTTGTCATTTTTCTGTATTTCCTTACTTTGAGCGGTGTTCCAAAGCTTTCTCTGCTTATGTGACAAATTACCTGTTACACACTCAGTTCCTGGAGGGGCAGTGGCTCCCCCACAAGCTCCTGGCTTCCTCACAGGGTCCTAACTCCCCTCTGTGGGCTCCTGGCTCCCTAAGTTGTAAGTCAAATGCTGGGTGTGGCCACCCTGGAGCCTGTGGAATCTCAGGCAGGCCAGGCCACGGTGCCTTGTCCCAGGCAGGTCTCCAGGAGGTTCCCTGAGAGTGAAGGGCCTACAGGTCCCAAAGAGTCAGGCCAGAATGTTGGTTTCTGAAAAGTTCCCAGTCCCGAACATACCTGGCCAAGATGCCAGTCTCCACAATATTCCCAATCCAAACAGCCCGGGCCACTCTGCGGGTCCGAGAGTTTCGGGCCCCAAAGAGACAGCCAGAGATGCTGCTTTCTGGGAGACTTCTTGGGGGTGAAGGGCGGGGCTATGGGCCCAAACAGACCTGGCCCAGATGCTGATCTCCAGGCAGTTCCTTGCGGATGAAGGGCGGGTCTGAGGTTGACTTTTAACTTCAAGTTTCTTTAGTCTCAAGTTAAGGCCCACATAAACAAGTGACTTTTGTGTCCTTGTTGAGACAAAATACCTGATGCCCAACATTACGGAAAGAAAGGTTTATTTATCTTACAGTTTTGGAGGTTTCAGCCCATAATCAGCTGGCTCCAAGCAGGGCGGCAGGGTACTGGGGCAGCACTTCAGGGCAGCAGCGAGCAAAAGTAGCCAGAGCAACGCAGAGCAAAACAAGCCTCTTCTCCTGGCTTATATTGTACACAGGCCACCCTTTTCCCTTCCAGGGTAGGTGTAGCACTCACAAAATCTCCTTCCCTCCTTTGCACGGCATGAGGATATTTACAAAGTAAGAACCCTGCTCCCTACTGAGTGAGTCAAACTTCTAAAGTTCTCAAGTTGACACAATGCATCAACCATAACAGAGGGCTATCTCAAAATCCTGAGGCAAGACACTTCCAGTCTACTGTTGAAAAAGTCCTGTTTGGGAATCTTTTCATACAAAGATAAACAAATATTGGAATTTAGGATCTACAAGGATAAAAAAGAAGTCCTCTTTGAGATCAAGGGCAGAGGACCAATTAGGGTCTCCTCAAATAAGTGTCAAAAGGGTGTAAGAGTCTACTATTAATGACTGAATATGTACCACTGCCTCATAGGTGACTGAGATCTGGCAGTAGACCATATTTTCTTGACAGCTTGACTACTGGTAAAATGGATGTGTTTCTCAGGAACCTTAGCTAAAAATGTATCAGTAATAAGCTTTAGCTACAGCCTTGCTTTTCTCTTAAGGTGATACTGTCTTCTGTGAGAGTACACATTAGAGTCTTTCAGTTGAATGTCTACTGGAGTTATTTTGACCTACCTGGGGTGTCATCATACTGTGCTTGGGAATCAATTCCCAGCAGAGAAATCAGGTCCCATTGGGTCAGTTTGGCTGTATGCCTAGCAACTGGAATTCAGTTATCAGAGGTTTGAACAAGAGTGGTCCTAAGTGGAAAGAGTATTACCTTCAATTACCAGTATGGGGCACTCTAGTGTCACCAGAATGCAGTTTGGAAAAGGAAATCTTTCCAAGAAACAGTTCATCTATGGAGTTAAAGAAAACTGACTGGTTAAGTTCTCTAAGGCCCACAATAATTGAAGAATGGGATGAAAACTTACTGCAATGTGAAATTAGAATTGAATAAGATGCCCAGTATCATAAAGGCTTTCCAGTTGTACATCCATGGTCACTTAAGGCTCCTGCAAAGTAATGAGTATATCCCTGTGTGGAGGCCACATGAGCTCCCTAGACACTATCATTCACTGTCTGACTTCCTTCCTGAGCCACCCTAATGGTAGATGACTTTATCACTCTTTGGGAGGCAAGGCAGCCCTTCCTGCAATGCCAAAGATATTCCTTCATATTCCTAGAGACTCACCAAGGTGTGAGTGGCTTTAGAAGCACTCCTTTACCCAATACTGTGGTCACTTGCACTCTAAGTACTTTAACTTGATATCATCATTACTTGAATTATCTTGCTTCCCCTTAGTGCTACAGGCCTTATTATAGATTTTTTTCCATTAGGGCATGATAGTTTTAGCCTGTCTGTTTTTCTTACTCAACTCTTTTTTATCATCTATTTTGTCACAGTTATTAAAAACTAAATAAGGCATACAGACCCATTGACTAGCTTGTGGCCATATTGGAGTTTCTAGAGTTTTCTCTTAATATCTAGAGCAGACTAATTAATAAAGCATGGTTCTAGGATGCCCCAAACTTCCCTGGACTCTGAGAATCTAAATTAGTATTTTACAGAGTGCTTTTTCAAGCCAGTGTTGGAAGGCAGCTGGATTTTTATCAAAGCCTGGATTGACAGTCCTGAGGTCATTGTTTGCAGGCTTAGAGAACCCCCAGTGCATACCTACTAAGATGGTCCAGAGGTATCATTTCCATTTGGTTTTTCTACCCACTATTGTAATTCTACTCAAGGCCTTTTTGGGGTCTGTCTTAGTTAATTTCTCATTGTTGGGACAAAATACCTGAAATTCACAGGAGGAAAGGTTTATTTCAGCACACCATTAGTAGAAGTTTCAATCCATCATAAGCTGGTCCCAGGGAGGGCAGCATGATACAGGGGCAGATTAGAGGATAAACAGTTCATGGAATGCAGGGTGGAAGCAGAAGTAGCCAGCCTTCCTTTCACTTTTTATTTTATCATGCTACTAGCCTGTTGTTTGGTGCCAAACACACCCAACATGGGCTTTCCCATTATCAACACCCAGAAGCATGCTAAATGAATCAGTGGATTAATCCAGTTATTACATGCTCATAAACCAGTATTATCCACCTACAATCCAATTATCTCCTAAAAGCCCCACCTATGTGTGCATGAGGCTTTGGTGGAACAACTAGATATAAGCTATAGCAGGGCCCAAGTAACATATCAGTTGGTTGATTATCAGTAGGTGAAGCCACAAAGGCTTCATCAGTAGAATGCTTTCAGTTGTTACAATCTTTTGTTTTTATTGTTGCTCTACCATTGTTTAGAAAGAAATCAGGATGAACTGGACAACTTGCCAAGTGAGACCAAAACTACTGTTAGGGTACATAAACCAGCAGAAAACTTTCCAGAGTCCTAGGAAAATCTATCCAGTTTTTCTTTGCACTGTCGAGTACCCGTAACAGAAAAAGGGGAACTGTTGAGAAGCCATTTATCTAGGGAGTCAGATGGGGTGGATGAATTATAGCTCAAAATGGTTTTGTGAGCAGGAGGAGGTCTGAGAACCTCACAAGTCTTTTGCTGGGTCAGTCCCCAACCCTGAATATTCATGGGGGCTTTCCAGGGCATCTCCTTTTGTTTGCCAAGCTATTTATCTCCAGCCAGAGTGTGACCTGGTAAGACTGAGCTCCTCAGGCTTAGGTTATTAAAAACCTTACAGAGCTTTCCCTGAATCAGTTTTCCACAGAGAAAACTTCGAGGGCATCTGCTAACCCATTTTGTTCTGATATAGCTGGTAAAGCTACTCTCTGATAAAGTTTAATTCCCTGGGGACCAGAAGTATCTGGCTTTATGTGGAAGTGGGTGCCACCTCCTTGTGACCCTTTAGATCTCCCTCTATTGATATGACCCACTTCTGCACAAGAAGCCTGGAGTTGGGGTCCTCTACTGACTGGACACCTCAAACCAATTATAAAACCACTTAACATCACAGTATACCTGTCTCAATCTCTTCTGTTAATAAAAGCCCCCAAATGCTGATAATTTTCCTATATTTTTGCTAGATCGCAGCCCCAAAAAGATACTTACCTGTTTTTCATTCTTCACCATGAAAAGTCAGGCAAGCACAATTCAAATAGCAAAGATAGGATAACATCCTTTTAGATAGGGACATAAGCTTCAAACAAAAGCAGACAGAAGTAGAATGGACAGACAAACTGAGGCACTTTAGAGAAATAACCCCTGGAGAGATAGCTATAGACTGACTGTAGGAACTTGGAGAAAACAGCAGCAGCCCTGCTTCCAGCCACTGTGACCAGTGTGAAATAGTACTTTTAAAACACACAAGACCGTGAGTTGGTTTTTCTGGAATTTTTTCCTGCTCCTTGCATGTGGATTTGCTAAGCTAGTACTCTGCTTGTCAACTCTCTGCCTTTCTTAGAAAAGCCAAAGAATTTGAGTTTCTTTAGATGAAGTCCAAATGGGCTGGGGTCAGGCAGGCACAATTTGGGAACTGGAGCTCCCTCATGAGACAGAGAGGGAAGGAAAGCAAGCTGTAGAAGTACACATACTCAGTTTGAGTCTGTAGGTTTCACTGCACGCCACAAACAACCTTGGCCCCTATTCGAGCGGCCACTTAAACCCACATCATCCAAAGAACATAGCTAACAACACCTACCCCACACACACAAACACACACACACACACACACATACACACACACACACACACACACACACACACACAAAACCAATCACATCAGGCAGACAGGCCCAGACATGTAGGTCACATGTTAAACATCGCGAAACCAACCTAGAGAACTTAGGGTGTCTTAACCCCAGTACCCTAGCCAATTCCAAGGACCAAGAGTGCATGAAAACGAGTTTCTTCATTTCTTCTTCATTTCTACATGGCTCAATTACAGCTCTAGGAATGCAGGAAATCTAGCTGCTGAAATGGAATCCACGTGGTGAGTCACACAAACAGTACCCCAACTGATGCATGGGAGCCCTCCTGGCCCCTGTGGAGGCCAAAGGCTTTTGCTCTGGCTGCTTACTGGTGGCTGCTGGCCCTGGCTGTTGTCTTCTGATTGCGCTCGCCAATAAATGATACCATGTGACGGATCTGAGAGACAGACTGCAGGCTCTAGTGTACAGTGAACAAAGAATTTCCAGGGTACCTCGAATGGTAAAAAAAGACAGCTACATTTATTGAAGATAATGAGAAGATATGTTCAGGGCAGGTTGGCGCCAACGGAAACAAAAAAGTGGCACAAACAGAAAAGTGGTGTTAGTGTTACAGGCAGCTAAGCCAGTTAGAAATATTATAGGCAGTCAGACAGGGCTAGGCCCTCGAGGAAGCTGGCACAGAGGACCAGATGTCTGATGCCCTTAGAGGAGACCCACACCTCTTGCTGCAGGCCAGATCTCAAGACAAATGCAAGCACACCCTGAAGTATAATCCTTAGGGATTAAGCCTGGATCATTTTATGCCCACTTTGCAAATCCCCATTTTCCCCACCTTTGAGCCATCTAGTCTCACGATTTTGACCTATAAAAGTCCCTGGAAAATACAGAGTCCTTGGCAACCCACTAAGGACCCCTTCTGTCTCTCTCCAGACAGAAGCTTTCTCTCAATAAAGATATTCCACTCTTTGCCTCTGTTGTTCCTAAAATTCATTCTTCGATTTTAGAGAACACGAACTTGGACATAGTAGGTCTGGAGGTTCATTCTCCTATATCATTAGGACAATAGAGAAATAAAAAGTACACAGATTAATCAGGCTTTTGATTTTAAAAAGGTACACTTTATCCCAGGTACCTCTCATTAGGTCTTTGGATAATACTAACAGACATGATTGACAGGGTGGTAAATCATCTCAGGGCACCACAAAAAGCTTGCCTTCCCCAGAATTCACCGTGATTAATCACATACATGAGGTATAGACCCTATGTGTGAATCATGAATCAGGTTTGAGCTGGGAAAATGTTATTGAAGATCAGGCCAGGAGCCATGAAATGCATGTCCCCCAGCTTACAGCTTTAGAGATTTGGGGGGTTTTGTTATTTTCTACTTCTCTTAGCACGGTGGAAGGAGAGCTGGCCCTGGGGTGTTATCAAATTCAGGTGGATGGAAGCGCAGTGGTTTTCCAGACCAAACTGTGCTATCTATATCAACTAGATTATATTTCCAGTAGTTCTCTGTAGTAAAGGCAGGCAAATTAATTTCTCTATGCTCCTGAATCTGGCAGGTCTCTAGATGTCAGGCAAATGGACCCATAGGGCTTTGGGGAGTGGCTGGATTATGGGTATGTGTGGATTAGGGTGTATCACTTTGGGTTTAAGGGTATGTGACAACTAAAATAGCTTAGCATAGATTTGTGGTGGACAGTGGAAGCCCCACCCTGGTGTGGGTGGCACCTATCAGTAGGGTTATGGCCTGAAAAGATTATAATGGGGCAGAACATCGGCAAATGTTCTTTCTGCCTGCCCTACTGTGCACTGTTTCTCCTCTGCCACGCCATCCTCCTTAGAGCTAGCTCTGTCCTGAAAACCTACACACTGTGTGCTGAAATGAACCTTTGCACTTCTAGTTTGTGAATGTCACTATATTGTTCTAGGAATGAGAAACTAAACAAGATACTCAGTTAATCTAATTTGGGGGGGAAAAAACCTTTTTTTGCCGTAGAGGAATTTGCCACTGCTAAATCATTTTTTTAAAACACTATTTTAATAGCATAAAAATTGTCATTGTAGACAGAATAAAAGATTAGAAAAGATTAAAGACAATTTCTACTTTATATGCAAATATTCATTTTATTAAAAGAAAAAAGTGCATAGCTCTAATAAAAGAAAAAGAAAATACAGGTCATATATTCTATTATATTTGTGATTTCTCAAAGCGACAAAATGATAATTCCCAGGGGGCAAAAGAAAAATATAATCTTAATAAAATAAGATATTTTAAAAATGTGAACAGAAGGATATTTCATGGAAAATCATATGTCACAGTTAAATGGATGAATCTAATCCAAAAATTTAATTATATTTTCTAATTACCTTCCAAGTTACTAAAACCATAATTTGTAAAACAAACAAACAAAAAACAACATAGCATAATCATTACTCATACTTTCATTGCAGGAAAGCTTCTTTGAGAAACATAAATAAATTTTTTCCCTTGCCATATCATTCTTTTTTTTCCTGGAAAATTGTAATTTACATGACAACTTATTTATCCTTAATTTCTAGTTCCTGATTGTCAGTCTTATACCCATCATAGTTGTAACATTACACATTTATTCCCATGGAGAGAGAAGTTGTGTTGTCTTAATTAAATGCACTGTGAATTTTAAACATTTCAAGAACAAATAATCATTCTAAAAGCCCATTTAAGTACAAGTGAAAATAAAATATATTATATATAAATGAATAAATCATAAACAAAATGCAATAAAATATGTGAAAAATAATGCTAATATTCTGATTTATATTTCATATGAACAAAAATAAATTCATTAAGTATTTGCACTCATAAGCATTTAGTTCATTGGTAAGTTTCTAATTCACTAGTGCCCCCAGGACTTGGTTTTGGGATCACTAATTATGTAGAGTCTCTCTGAAAACTATATAGAGAAGTACATTTCTTGAGCTATAAGAGATACAGTAAGTATAATGTGAAACTTTTGTTAAAGAATGTTATGAAATTCATCTCTTGTTTGTTTGATACTGCATTTTTAAGCCTTCTGTCTTTAAGAGAAATTTATACTTATGAACAGGAAGAGAGACAGCAGTTTCATTGCTAAGTCAACATTAAAAATCACTGCCTAATTCATCCTGATAAAAAGACTATTAGAAATAGCACTGGAAGTTTGGAAAATATTTAATTTTATTTATTTATATTTCACAGTGTTCCTTTTGGGCAATTATGAATAAAATGAGCACATTTTAAAATAACTTACTGTTAAAGTCTCTTTTTTTTTAAACTTGAAATTCCAGGAAACACTGAGGATTGTAATATAATCATATATTCTGCTGCTCTTTTCTTAAGCTTCAGCTCTGTGTATTTGTACACAACCTGAAAAACTCCAGATCTAAAGATAATCAAGCTCACATGACTGAGGAATGAGCCAATTGTGTGCAGATCCAGGATCCATCAGTGGAAAGCTAATGCCCTCCTTGTTGAAAGCATATAATCATTATGAAGCATCTTCTTTGTTTTTTTTTTTAAGAGAATGTCAAAAAAGCAGAGTCTAATTTTATGTGCCTGGGAGTAGCTATGGAAGCTTCAGGCAATACAAAAGCTGCTATTACTGGGAGTAAAAGCTCCGCATAATTAACAAACATCATCAGCCTTACAGTTCCTGTAGAATTCGGTAAGTTCCTTGCCTGAAGGCTGCACTCATCCTAGTAAGTCTGTTTACCCTGTCCAAGATTAGATTAGTTTAATTATTATGAAAAAGACTGCTAAGATCTTACAGCCTAATTATGCAAATGTTTCTAAATGTTCACAAAAGTAATTTATTTATTTGGAGATAAATGAATCTGTTTTGTCATAAAACAGATTGCAGTCCTGGCAATGTACAATCAGGGTTATATAGCCTTGGGCAAATCCTCTACCACAAATACCAGTGGGATCCCTAGATTAAAACATTTAAAAATACATAAATGTTTTTAGCAGGTTTTTATTGTTTTTGTAAATTATAATAATCCCGGAAAGAACTATCACAGGTTTAATACTCACCAACCTTGTTATGAAAACATGGTTTCTCAGCAGAAGCATTTAAAAGATGCTAACAGCTAAAAGATTCCTAGTAGACCTATTAAGGTACACCTGTGTTATTTTGCCTTAGAGCAGATATCGTCACTTTTTTTTGTCTACTTCCTTGTAATATAGTTTAAATAACTCATAAAAGAAAATTTTGTAGATGAATAATAGAATATATGTATGGATCATAAAGTTCATATTAATTTTACTTTTACCTGTAAAGTTAGTATTACATTTAAATAAATCAAATGAATTGTTTTAAAAATGACTTCCAAATAATAATGCATTGATATATAATTTACCTAAATGGTACAAACTAGGAAACACAAATTTTAATACAAATTATCTATTAACATTATGCAAATATCTTTGTTACATCAAATTTATTAGCATGTAATTAATATCCTTAATATCCAAGTTATTCCAACTGATGTCACTAATCCAGAGCTTTCAACTTTGATCTCAGAATCCTTTTGCATATCTGCAAAGTCTAAAAATTTTTAACAAAATCAAATATTCAAGAAGTGAACCAGATTTTTGATAAGAAAAGTATAGAGAATATATGCTGTTCTTGTTTGCTTGACATTTGGCATTTCTTCTATATGCAGAAGCCAGCCAGCCTGAGAATATTCCATTCTTCAGGTTTAATTGAGGGAGAAAATAATTTTATTTCCCTTCCTTCCTACCAAAGGTGGATCTCATTCCTACGTCAAGCCAATCAATGTTTGTATGTCAGAAGCCCTTGGGAAATTATAATTATGATGCTGATGATACAGTAATAACAATGAACTATAATATAAGAACCCATTGCTCACTGAGTACTCTCTATGTGCTGTGATTAGGACCCTGTATGTTAGGATCATTTTATCTTCAACTTCTTTTCCACTCACTAAGAATGTCAAACTACTGGGCTGTTAGATCTTGTGGTATCAACAGCATGATACTCACCATAGGAGAGGAAACTATCAAAGTGATGAAGTTCTGAGGACATGTTTGGGGGGGGAAGCAACATTGCCTTAGAATTAAGTTGCCACTTTCAATCAGAAAACCATGTGTGATGAATATTATGTTGCAAGCAACAGACCCTAAGGTAGAGATCAGGCATGCCTGATCATAACATTAGGAACCATGTTCTGTCTGGAGAACAGAATACACATAAAGTAGGCAAATTCTAAACTTTAAAATAGGTGGAAAGTTTGAACAATACATCAGAGAAGGGAGAGAAGTTGTGACTATTTCATGGTCTTTATGGTAGTTCTTTTGTGTTACATATTTCTTTTGTTTTTTTTTAAGACAGGGTCTCATGGTTGTTATGTATTACATATTTTAAAGTATCTGTGTAAGCAAAACAAAAAGTGATACATATATGTTAGATATGTTAGACACATAAAATGCAAAAGACTTTGTTGTTCTGAGAGCTCAGTATCTGTCCACTTATTTTGATAAACAAGACCTTGTTTTCTGGTAGGGTGCTGATTTCATTCTTCAGTTCAAAGAGATCATACTGTTTCCTTGAATCCCTAGAGGCCAGTTTACAACCCTTCTGAACCTTTTCAAACTCTTCACCAGAAATTCTAACAGATCACATAGGAAAGGAGCCATTTTTTTTCTGCTGAGGCTGTCAAACGGGTTTGATGTGGGTCTTTGGTATGATGAGTAATGTATCCTCTGGCTGTCTTAACAGAAAGCCTGTCTGGGGGAGAAATCAGAGGCAGAGAAAACTGTTGACTCTCTGGGTCTAGCCGTGGCTCAAGATGAGAACTTATCCCAGTCTTTTCAGTTATTCAGTCAATAAATTCATTTTTTCACTTAAGCTATTTGGAGTTTTGTTCATCTTGTTTATAATGAGTTCTTCTAAGGTGAGAGGGTTTGAAATTCCAGTGAAATACATTAGAAACCAACATCCCCTTCCCCACTATATTTATGTTTAGAATCCTTAGTGTTAAATTTAGTTTGTCTGTAGAAGTATAATTCATGTTCATCTTAAATAAGGGTTCTAAGCATAGCATATCAATTTTACCTATGTCCACTAGCTTTTCTTCCTTTTGAAATCTGAGGAACACAGCATAATCACCTCTTAAGATGTTATGGCCTTGGTCTGAAACACAGTTTTCTTCATTTCCTGTGCCTTTAACAATTATTGGGGGATAGATGTCAACAATAGTATGACAATGCCCATAGAAACATAGCATTATTTATCTTTTTATAATTATTTTTTTCAGTCAGAGGTTTAATCACTGGGGAATGTAATCCATCAGAAAGAGTTAGAAATAATGGAATTTTGATGTGTGCCTCTGTGTGTGTGCATGTGTGCTTAAATAAACTGTTATTTAAATAAACAAGACAATGGGTCTATAGGGAGATTCTGGTTGAAGAAGTCTGGTGCATTAGATGGATGATGCAAACAATGATTTTTAACAAGCTTCTCTGATATCACCATTATCTTGGTTATTGAAACCATTAGAAGCTGTTTGCTGTCAGTTAAATGATCATATCTCAATCACACGTGCTTTATAATTATTCACTTGCAGCAAGGTCATTAACATATTCTTTAAATCATTTGTAGGCAATTGACCATTTTTTGCTCTTTATAACAAATCAATCAGATATATAAATATATGAGTGCACTGAAATTCTATGCAATTCAAATAATGAAATGAAAAAATTTCTACAATTTCTATGACTTGTTTATGTTTATATAAGTAATATTTGAGACTCATTTACAGCTATGACACTTACAAATTTTCTGAAATAATGCAAAAATAATTGCATTGGACAAATTAATGTACATTTCTCTTTCAATTTGAGTAATTAGAATACCTTCAGTCACTTAAAGATACTTATGATAAAATAACAATGGCATCTAATTCATTGAGTTCCAAGGATTAAATAAAACTGTAGCTCTCTCTCTATTCCCTGGTACAGAGTAAGCACCTAGTTAATGATTGTGACTTCAACATTGATGTGAGAGATGATCAAAAAATGTCACCTGTCTTTAAATTTAAAAAAGAATGAATACGGTAGAAGACATATTGCCATTAATCTTCGTCAAACTAATTCCTCTGATTTTAAACACACATATTCCATCATTCTTGCCATTCCCTTTTGGAAGGTTTTTTTTTTTTGTTTTCCATGAGTGTCTTTAGCCGCAATATCTTAGTTGCTTCACTGTCCTGAATGCAAAACATCACATTTCATGGTCACTTTGACTTTGGGGAAAAGCCAGATGTAACATGGTACCAGGGCCCTTGAATAAAGTGAATGAGGACATCCCATAATGTTTTATGATTCTTTCCTTCAATTGAATGTTATTCAGTGGAAGCATTTTTTATCACAACTTATAAAGCCTCTCCTAAAAGAGGAGGATGTCAAAAATGCTTCAGAAACTATAAAGAACAAAATGAGGGACAAGAATGCTCAAGTAAGGAGGGAATATTTTGAGAAAGAGTAATAGCAAGGTGTCTTTTACTGTAATTTAAATATTCATTGTCATTTTCAGTTTCTCCTTCTATGTTCATTTTTGTTGTTGTTGTTGTTGCTCTTTTGTTTTTTGTACCAGGGGATTGAACTCATGACCTCAGACTTTCCAGGCATGCTCTTATGCCACTAAGCTAAATCTCGGCCCTCTATGTTCATTTCTGTTGGGTATTGTTGTAGTCAGGGGTTGTGCAGAGAACAGTTAGAATCAGGACATGGAGTTTATAATATTATTTTTATGATGGTCACTCAGAGTTAACACAAGAAAATGCAGGAAATCTATCCACAACACCAAAGACATAGAATATTTAGCTAAGGGCCTTGATCCCACAGTAATCTCCCACTTGAGTCCAAACGAAGACCCAGAGCTCATGACAATGCCTCCCATGAGTCCAACTGGAGGTCTAGGGCCCGCAAGGAGGACTCACGCCAGTCTCTTTTATGGATCTGTGCTGGGAAGGCCTAAAGGTCAGCTCAGAGGTAGAAGCCAGAAAGTCTATGCCAGCAGGGTGAAGGAGCCGTGCTAGTAGGCTGAGGGTTCTATGCTGGAGCCAAGAAGTCACACTCATGACAAACACTAGGGCTGTCCTGAAAAGCACCACAGCCATCCTCAGCGACATGGAGGCCCTAAGCTCCTCCGACGACAAGCACAGTCAAGTACATGCCAGGAAGCCAGCATGACAAGTTCATGCTGGAGACCAAGGAGCATATGTCTTCCCCTCTGGAGCCAGGAATCAATGTGCAATGTGAGGACCAGAGCTTCTCCAGGAGAACCTAATGACTCAAACAGCAACAAGTAAGAGAAACCAGAATGCCTCAATGCCTTAACGCCTCTCAACACATTAACACCCTTACTTTGCCTTCTCCACGTCTCTATTTATGCTGGTAACTTTCCTCAGGTGAAACATCTATGCTTAGCAGCATGGTGATGTAATCCAGCTGGCGTTAAGTTGACCACCAGTTTTTAATCCATAACAGGTACAGAAATATAAACTAGCCTTCCCTCAAAGATTTTTTGTAAGCATGTGTAGAGAAAATGCACCAACAATTATTTAATAGAATAATTTTGGTAAATAATGCCAGTGATTATCCACTTCGCAGTTGAAATTTATGTGCCAGCATTATTCTGTTTCACTGACACACGTTAAGTTACTATAAAAAGTTACTGGTATTAATATCTGCAGGTCACAAACAAGGAAACTGAGACAGAAGTTATGTAGCTTAGTGAAAGTCCTTTATGTAGGAAGCAAACACCCAATATTTTATATGAAACTATTGACCCAAGCACAGATATTTCCACCATTGCCTCATAAGGCTTTAGGCTCACTCCTTAAACTGGTGGTACTAAATTTAAATGACTAGTAGAATCACCTGGAAATCATGTTAAAACACAGGACATCCTAAAAGAGTAAAGGCTAACCTTTTAGAGACCAAGTGCTCAAACTACAACCCAAATCGTCTTATTTTTTGCAAAGTGCCAGTAAACCTGAATGCTCAGCTGTTGGGGCAATGCTGAGGCCCTTGGCTCCCTGGGGTGACTGGGCTCACCTGCCTGTAGCAGAGAAGCCATGATGCCAGCCACATCATGTGTGCATAGGTTCACCACCACTGTCCTTGAGTTTCTGATTCAGCTCTGGATTGACATTGGAAACTTGCATTTCTAGCAAGAGTCCAGCTGACCCAGGTAGCACTGGTTCTAAAACTGTACTTACAAAACCACTACTCTAAGATAATAGAGCAAGAGAGGAAGTGAGCTCATTATCATGGGCTGTGGGATATCTCTGTCTGCCTGGGGAATGAGACACTAGTTGGTAATGGGAAAATCAAGTTCTCCCGTTTCTTTGACCATAGTAATTTTATGCCTTTCTAGACTTTCATGTCGATTCTAAAAGTTATAGCAAATCAACATGCTAGTGGTTGTAAGTGTCATAAAGAAAAATAAAGCAAGGGGTAGATGCTTATGAAACAGGAAATCAGAGAAGGCTTCTCATGTGCAGTAACATTTGGTAGAAACCCAAATGAAGTGGATGAGGGAACCACACAGAGGGCTAGGGATGTAAATTGTTTTACATTTCTAGGAATAAGAGTTTTCGAAGAACAAGCTTCCCTAAGGCAGGATAATTGCCTCATCAAGAATAAGCAAGAATACTACAGCAGTGTGGAGGAGATGACATCAGGGAATTTGCCATCCAGTGCCAAGAGCATTTTTTTCTTGTGGACCCAAATAAGAACTTTGATTTTATTCTGATCAAGACAAAAAACTATTAGAATGTTTTAAACAAACCAGAATCACTCTGCCTTTGTCAGATGGAAAAGAGAAAAGGTAGAAAGAACAGATAAGCCATGATTATAATTATCTAAGCAAAAATTAATGGGTTTAGAACAGAGTGGTTAGCATGAAAGTGCTAAGAGTTTGAATCTTGGAAATAATTTTATGTTAGAAGTATCAATGCTTATTGATATGGTGCCTTATGTTAATAATTATGTGAAATTTTCAAAAAAGATAAAATGTGGATTATATATCTTTCAATGTTTTATGGCAGCAAAAATGTACCCAAATTTTATCTCAGAGTATGTAGATTTTTTGAATTAAATATCCCATATTTAATACAATTACATTTTAATTTTCAGACTTATGTCCAGTAGTAATGCAAATAATTATTCTCTGATGATAAAGACAACCCCAAATCAAAATTTATTCTTTTGTCAGATACTAATAAGCTTTATATCTATTCCAAAAATCTTTTCCTAATATTTAATTCTTAGTGTCTTTATAAATACTCTGCTGATCTCATATTTAACGTATCTTTAACATATGTTCATTTTATATTCATAAAAGATCCACACTGTGACTCTGGAAAATTATACTTACTATGATTGAGAAAAATTCAAAGAGGATGACATGTCTATTATTTGAGTTTTCAAAAGAATGTAGTTTCCCTTTTCTGAGTTAGGAAAATACTGCCAGTAGAGAGAGATGGGGCCAGCAAGTAAGAGCAGAAATTTTTATTTTATACACTTAAGTTTCTGTATGAAATCATTCAGTATACAGAGTAAGATTCTCAGGTGAGAGCCCATACTGGATAAATAAATTTAAGAATAATCATATGTACAACAGCTAAAGCTATATGGACTGTGTAAGCTTACTTAAGATAAGAGTGTAAGTGGAGGAGGAAAAATTCAAGGACTGATTCCTGGGGTATTACAACACAAAATTTAAAATATGAGGGCTAACAGAGGGCAATGATAAAAAGCTGCAACAAGGGAAATGAAATTTCCAAACAGAAGCATTGTCCATCAAACAGCACTAATGTCCCACTTGAGGTGAGTGTCAAAAAATATAACTTCAGTGATATTATACTTTTCTTTAGCAAAATTCAGTTGTGTGGCATGAAACTGTGTGTTGTTTAATAATTGAATTTACCTATAGTTGAGATTTTGCTGGAAAATATTTGTTAAGAAACTAGCAAGGAACTCCATTCAATGAAGTATCTTTAGATGATAGAATCCAAGGTGGAAAGGGTTAATTGACAAAGAAAATATGGTGAGGTCCATAGACCAGAGGGCCTGGAGTGTTAAAGTACAAAGCCATACAAGGAAAAGATGCAAAGCTGTAATAATGAGGTAAGGTTTGTACATTATCATGGATTCCTTCATTCTCACAAATGCCTACGTTTTTTTCCTATCCACCCTTTTCTGAGGCAAAGCAAATTCAATGTCAAGGAAATGTGTGTAGGTAGGGTTGTGCCAATGGGGTACAAAATGAAAAAAAGTCAGAAGGAAAAGAAAACTCCTTATTAAAAGGATTTCCCGCGTCCTCGTGAATTCAAACTATAAAGATTGTACTTTGGAAGCATAACAGCTATTTGTCTCAAACAGCATCTAAATTTTGTTTGCATCTTGTGACGGACAATGAGATTTTCTTTCTGGTGACTACTCACAGCGCTGAGTATAGTGATCATCATCACGAACATATTTTAATGAAGAAAGGGCAGAATACAAGAGGAAAACTTTTACCAAGGTCATTTTCTTATTGCTAAATTGTACTTTACCTTAAATTATTAAGGCTAGGATCTAGAATTTCCAGTTGCAACTCAAGCTCACTCGTATGAACTGTCTTCTTACATGATTTCTTCAGAAAATGATATGCTGGGGACAAGGAAATGAAGTACACATATTTTCCTACTCAATTAAATAATGTGATAGCTACAAATTAATTCTGTGGAATATTTTATAACATTACCATTCCAAAAGAAAAAGTACCTGAAGCTGAATAATTTAAACCCAACTCTTTAGGAACCAGAGACTATCATAATTCACAAAATTGTGTTACTATCTATTAGTGTATCAGGCAATGAAAATCTCAAAATTAGAAGGAGAATTAATTTACATAGGCTTGTGTGAGATGATGATTATTTAAGAGATGTTAATATGTAAATTAAAAATTATGGAGGGAAAAATGTCCCTAATGATTATTCTAAATTTCATCTTGTCTTTATCACTCCAGAACAACGCTGTTGAAATCAGAACAGGATATCAGCATGGAGCAAACGGGCTAGGCCACAGGGGCCCCTGTGTGCAGGTGGATCCACATCACATAGAATCACAGTATCACAAGGTGTGCTCAGGCTGAATAGCTATATTCCTGCCTTTGCACTGAGTGCTAGGGTCACTTCATTATTTGAGACCCCTTGGAGTTCAATTTTTCCTCTTGAATGAAATGGTATTTTTCTCAGGGCTTTCTCAGCCACCCCAGCAGAGTGGCTCTAAGCAAATGTTTGGCGAGTTGAGAGCAAAGTTCCTGAATGGGTGAAGAGATTGAAGGCCCAGTACTGGGGATTTTGTTAGCAAGGATGTGAGGCTGCGCTGCAAACAGCAGCAGCAGGATTCAGCCTGTGGACGAAGAAACGTTATACGGTAAGGAAAATAATTGAAACTTTGCTTATAATAATGTACTTTTAGAGTCAGATAATCTAGTCTTCTTAGAAAAATAATTCGAGTTTATTGAAGGTGAATTAGAAAGCAACAAAATAAATAAAGAAAAATCACTTGCCACTAAAAGATAGTTTTATTTCTTAAAGTTTTTAAAATAATCATATTTGACCCTTTTGTCCTTCAATACACTTAGAGGAATATTTTAAAGTATCTTCTCTAATGTTACACGTTTTCTTAATGTTGAAAGAATCAAGATATCTAGCTTATTTCATCAATACCCTACCATACAATTTTTTATGTGGTTTAGATATTGCATCTCTTCAGTGGCATCTGCCATCTACCATGTGAAGAAGGCAAGCTTGAGAAGTGAAAGATGGTCTTTTTCATGACTGCCTGTAATCAGGTCCAAGCCACAAACTTAGAGGTTTCACATCATCCTCATGGTAATTAGATGGCTACAAATTTGTGTTCTCTCAGCCGCCAAATACCCCATAATACTCTCAGATATCTCACAGAGCTTATCAAAGTGTTATATATCTAATTTTCATTATAGTTTTACTATAGAAGAGCGACACAAACCTTAACCAAATGCATGAACAGGATGAAGTCTAGGAGTGCTCCAAACATGGTTTTCGTTGTCCTCCAGGTATATTATAAACCCAGCACATCAATATGAAACAGCATGCAGACAACTGACAAAGAAAGTCACCCAAGCTTCAGCATCCAGAATTTCACTGAGATCACCTTAATACACATAATTGTTTAAATCATTTGCTATACAGTTAAACTCAATCTCTGGTCCCCGTTCACATCCCAGGAGGACAGGCTGTTATGTGCCTCAATGTCTCAACAATTTCATCTTAAGACTGGTCTTCCAGATGTGGTCAGCCCCAATCTGAGTAAGCTTCAGATAAAGTATTTTTAATAAGGTATTTAAAATTAAGCTGTGCATGATAATACGCACCTTCAACGCCAGAGTTCAGCAGGCTGAGTGTCTTAGTTACTTTTTACTCGTTGCTGAGACAAAATACCTGATGCCCAAAGTTAGGAAAGGAAAGGTTTATTTCTTACAGTTTTTGGAGGTTTCGGTCCATATTCAGTTGGCTCCAAGGCAGGGCGGCATGGCGGCCGCAGTTCATGGCAGCTGCAAACAGCAAGGGGGAAACCGGCGAGAGAGAGAGAGAAAGAGAGAGAGGGAGACAGAAAGAGAGAGAGAGAGAGAGAGAGAGATGCCTTCTTCCAGCCATTACATTGTATTCTGGCTCCACCTCTAAGCAGGCATAACACTGACACCATCAATCCAAGCAATAGACAATGAGCCAATCACAAATGCACAATGCAAATGCATGAGGCCTGGGAGCCACTGATACAAACCATGACACTTGACGTATGAGGATTGAGAGTTCTAGACCAGCCTGGGCTACTTAATGACTTCCAGGCCATCCTGGATATAGTGAGACATTGGCTCAAAAAAGATAAAAAGCACAGTTAAAATTAGTCAATGCCTGGTTAATTAGCCTCAAATTTCCAGGGTCTGATTATAAATTAGATATTCTTATCACTTGGGAAATTTGAAGAATTTAGAGGTTAACTTCTAAGAAACAAGGACCAGGAAATTCTTTATCACACAGTACAAAATAGAGCTTATTACATTTTTCTATTCAAATTTGTTTTTCAGCTAACACCTGAAAAACTCCTGTTACTTGTTCTCATTTTTATAATTATTTAGTCATATATTGTTATGATGAGAATATATTATGAGAAACATGTCATTAGATAATTTTATTGCTGTCTAAATATCTTAAAATGTACTTACACAAACAGGACTCTTAGGTGACATAATATTACAGAAACACTATCATACATAGGGACCATTATTGACATAAAAGTCTTCATTCACTGTGTAAGTACATTTTCAGTTTATAACAGATTTCATTTCTATTTCTTCTTTCCAACTGGTAATTATTTTACTACCTCTATTATTTTTCTTACATATCACATATATATTTCTTTGACATTATAAAGTAGATATGATTAAAATGATATAAATAGCATTAAAAGAGTTTATCCTTCACACTGCATGGGAAATACTTCAAAGAATCAACAACTGGGATCTCATCTTTTTATTAAAAAGTCTTTACACAGCAAAAGAAATTGCCAACAAAATGAAAAGACAACCCACAGAATGGGAAAAAATTTTAACCAGTTATCCTTTAGGACTTCTACTTAGAATTTAAAAGGAATTGCAAAAGAACAGAGCCACACCCCTTCAAACTCAAAGATCCAATAAAAAAAATGAGCATCTGAGAAGAATACAGACTTCTCAGATGAAGCAATGCAAACAGCAAATAAATATATGAAAAAATGTTCAACATCACTGATCATTTGAGAAATCCAAATTAAAGCACTGAGATTCCATTTCACTCCAGAAAGAATGGCCATCTTCAAGAAATCAACCAATAACATATGCTGGAGGGGGTATGAAGAAAAAGGAATACTTTTCCACTGTAGTGGGAGTGTAGATGAGTACAAATATTGTGGAAATCAGTATGGAAATTCTTTAAAAAGCTAGGATTAAAAATCCCATTTGACCATGCTGGATTATCTTTGCAGAAGAATTGAAAAAAATCAAATAGTAACATAATAGAAAACAAAATAGAAACATATATGCACCCATGTTTATGGCAGCACAATTTGTAATAGCTAGATCTTGGAAACAACTCAAATGCCTATCAACTGAAGAATGAAGAAAAAAGAAGTAGTATTTTTAAACAATAGAGTACTACTCAGCCATAAAGAAGGAAACTTGAAACTTTTATAGGTAAATGTATGCAACTTAAAAACTCACTCATAAGTAAAATAAATCACACTCACATGTATAACATTGTTTTGTTTTCTTGGTGTGAGAAACTGAAAGAGTAAGTTCTAAAATGCACAGTTGATATTGTGAAATGGGAAGAAATTGTTCAAAAAGAAAAATGAACTAGGATGGGTGAAAGAGGAAAGGACAGTAGGGAAAAGAGAAAAATATGAAAGTAAGTTATACTATTACTATCCATTATACTGTTATGCTATTATCATTCATTAAAAAGGAAAGTTAATGCTAATATCAATTGGATAATTTAACACATATCTTGTACCCTGAGCAGCTACTTTAAATACAATAACATGTAATGTATTAACTATTATTATTCTATTATTTTGTTATGAAATTCTGTTTTATATTTTTTCCATAAAATAAAAAGCTTATCTTTGAACCTTATTTAAATATCATTGCTTTAGTAGTAGGTGGTTATATGTGTGTCTTAGTTACTTTTCTCTCTCATTGTTGAGATAAAATACCTGATGCCCAAAGTTAGGGAAGGGAAGGTTTATTTCTTACAGGTTGGAGGTTTCAGTCTATATTCAGTTGGCTCCAAGGCAAAAGGACACGGCTGAGGGGCAGCAGTTTATGGTTGCCCTTGCAGCAAAGTGCAAACCTGGTTAAAAAAAAGAGAGAGAGAGAGAAGACACGCCTTCTTACCAACCTTACACTGTATGCTGGCTCTATCCCTGGGCAGGTGTAGCACTCATACTATCAATCTGAGCACTAGACAACAAACCAATCAAAAATGCTAGATTTGACCACTTTCATGATTGCATGAGGTCTGGGGGCGAGATCTGAACATAAACCACAACAATGTGTATCTAGAAATGACTTTTAAATACTGTGTAGCATTCCATAGTATTCATACACCTCTATTTAGCTATCTAATTCTAGAGCCTTAAGTAACTTAGATTGCCTCTAGTTTCCTATAAGATCCCTTGGAGTATGCACTATGAATATAAAAACATCTTGAAGTATACATTCTAAATGGAATCATAGATCAAAGATTGTTGACAACCATACTACTAAATCTTACCAGAGTTTATACAAACACAAGTGACCCACTGGTGTAGGTAACACATTTGTTATTATCTAATTTAACACACTTGATACTATCTAGTTTTCTAAATTTCACAATGTGATAGGCACAAAGTGACATTTCATCATTACAAGAATATTATTAGTAAGTTAAAATGGCTTTTCATGTTTTTTTTTTCTTGCATTGCTGGGGATTGAGCCCAAGGCCTTGAGCAATAGTTGTAGCTCTCTTCATAGTCTTGCCATAGTCTTGTTATCTATTTAGTTTCCCTCTCTTTGAATAGTCAGTCTATATCCTTTGTCCATTCAGACTGAGTTCTGAATTTGGAAATATATTTCCATGTATTTTATATATTTACCTCTATTTTTTAGACATTCTTAACATCTGTTATGCAGCAAAATGCTATTTCCATTTAAAGAGTTTTCCACTGAAAAGAGATCACTGATATAGTGAAATCAACTATTTCTACTTACCATTCATATGTTTACAGTCTTTTAGAAGAAATCTTTCCTTATTTTAAGATTACTGGACTATTTCACTTTTTTCTACTAATTTTGAAGTATTCTTTTACATTTAGATTTTTTTAACATGTACACAGTGCACGTATGTATATGATGTTAAAAAGGGAATTCAAATTTTCCGAGCATGCAGTCTTACAGTTTTTCAAATACTGTCTTTCAAATAATTTAATCTATCTCCATTGGTTTGTGTTGTCAAATTTACATAACAATTATAGTCTTTGTAAGTCTTTCTGAGCCCTCTGTTTCATTTCTTGGTTTCATGTGTCTTCTATTAAACTACATTATAATTGTAAAATTTTTATTATCTGAGAACTCATGTTTTTGTATTTCTTCAGTCATTCTATAGACACTTGAGTCATTATTTTTGTTACTTTCCTACTGTAAATAGCATATTGTCTACTAATTATTGTCAGTATTATTGCTAAGAAAATGGTTATTGATTTTTGTTTGTTGAACTTGTATTCAGCAAACTTGATCAATTTTCTCATTAAAACTAATAGCTTCCTTATTGATTTCTTGTATTATCTACATAACAGATCATATAATCAGCAAATAATGATGGTTTTTATCTCTTTGTTTCCAATCCTTATCTCTCTCATTTCTTGTATATATTTTTATACCACTGTATTGCTATAAAAATATATTAGAACTCAAATTTTTTAACAGTATCTAAATTAAATAGAATATACTCATAGAAGGTCTTTGGAATCCCACAATTTTTCTGTTTTTTAAGACTTTTTGAATATACTATTTTAATTTATACAATAAAGCAAATTTATACGAAAATGTCATCTCAACAATAGTACACTCAAATATTGCTTTTGATTTCTACCAACATCTAAGATAATATATTGTTAGTTTTTATTAATTTATATTATAAATTCTACTTTAAATTTTATTTTTTATTTAAAATATTTCTTTGCTTTTCACTAGCAGTCATAAAATTAATGCATTTAATGACATAGATCAGAAAATACATTTTATTTCCATTTGTCAAAATTGTATTAACACATCAAGTGACAAAAGTAAACTGTATTCTTAAAACCAACTTCTCATTCTCTAAATACACAAAACATCCTTCAACTATAACTTGAATTTTTGAATTTTTATTTTGTGTGAGACATGCTACTGGATATCTTCAGGGATCCAAAAATTCAGAAATCATTACAGTACCTTTGTTCTTGAGGAAATATAACAGGAAAAAATACGAGGTAAGTATAAGTAGTTATAACAAATGTTAGGATTTGCTATAGAAATTTCATAGACAAATGCTGCGCAATATAAGAAGAGGCAAACAACATGAAATTAGGGGTTTTTAAGTAATTTAGTAGACAGTGAGGACAATTGAAAGAGTTTAAATAAGAGAAGTGAAGTGATTCCAGTCTCATTTAAGAAATCTTGATCTGCCATTGATATTTAAAATGGATTAAGAAAAGTAAAACTAAATGGCCTAAGACATATCAATTGGTTGATAGGATATTTAGGCTAAGAAGCAGTGTTGCACTTAAATAGTAGATTAATGATGCAGACAAACAAGAGAAGGATGAGAAATAAATAAAATCGTAGAATTTAGTAGGAAGTCATGAGAAGAACCCAACAGCATGGAGACAGGAAATCCAGGAAAGAAAGGAAGCACGGAAAACACAAAGAGTCAAATGCTACAAACACTTGTTGTAGGGTGTAGACCAAGCACAGACTTGAATCCAATGCACAAGGAGCTTCACTGACCTCCAGAAGAGCAATCTTAATGGAGTCAAAGCTGTGAAGCCACAGACATTCATGAGCCACAAGAAAACCAAGAAATGACTGACAAACATTTAATCTGGAACTGAGGTAATGAAAACTCCATCAGATATAAAAGACAGCACTTGAAGACAGTTGTGGAAACAGGCTTAAGGAAAGGAAAAATTGACATACTTAGAGATAAAGTAAATGGAACCTTCTAAAAGGTAAAATTTAGATATAAAACAGAGTATAATTAATGAAAAAACCCTTTAAAAGTATAGTGCAGTGGTGGTGAACCTATGGCATACATATTGCTTTTCTTTTAAGACAAAAATGTTAATGTATAAGTTGTTTTTTTCTAAACTAAATCCTCAGTATTCATGTTTAATTGAAGTATTTATTCAATTTGGGATAAATAAGTGGGTTACATTTTGGGCATTTGTCTCTAGAAGTTTTGCCATCACTGTTATAGGAGGTACTGAAATGCAGCGGTAGCTGAAAGATTAGTTCATAAAGGAGTAGGAGACATTTAGTCAAAGAGCAGAGAAACTGTTTATGAATAAATAAATCTTCACAAACAAGCCCAGTAGTATTGTTCCTGAATAAAAGACATCAGATGAATTATGACCTGCATAGATGAAGACTGTGTCTATCTGTCCATCAGCCCATCGTCCTCTCACATAAATCAGTATAGAGCTGTCTTAGAACTGTCGATGACAAAAGATGTATTCCTGATAGAAATTATGATTTTCTTCCTTCTACTGATATTCTTTGGAATTATAATAATACTAATTTTGCTCATATTTGAGTCAAGGAATTGTGAGGGAATAATTCAGGTTATCTCCTTCTATAATTCTAGTTATAAATCAAGCCCAAAGGGCTGCATGACAGGCTCTGAAAAAAACTTTCACCAATGACTGATAGAATCCTGTGACTTCCTGCATTGTAAATTGCCTCTGATTACAAAATAAACCACCACATCCTGCTGTTTCCTGAGGCTCTTTCTTTTGTGGTAGTTCATCCATCCTTTGTTGTAACCTGTAATCAGAAAGGATCAATATTTGACCTCCTACTCTGTATCATGTAATGATCTGCCTGGTTGTAAAACCAAAGATGGAAAAAGCCATGTGATCACACTCTATTACTCTCCTCTCATATATACAAAATACAGTACTGTATAGAAGTGGAGGAGGTAACTAGGTGATGATTTTAATTCAATTACTGCCATCCCATTCTTTGGGAAGTCATTATGCCTGATAATATGAATAAAGTTGTGTATGAAGGTAAATTCCTCTCTGGGGCAACTGGCAATGTGAAGACAACAAGCAGAATGATGCCCCCAAAGCTTCCACACGTGTCAGCATCTAGGCAGTATCAGGAAAGGATGAGATGGGGCTGGGAGTGTAGCTCAGCATAAAGCATGTGCTTAGTATGCACAAGAGCCTGAGTTCAATTTGCCCCCCACCCCCAGGGAAGGACTAGATAAAGAGAAACAAATCTGTGAAAAGAAGAGAAAAGCATCTATTTAAACATTTGCTTAGAAGCTTATCATAAGGCTGGATACTGGAAACTAATGTCAGTCTTTATAATAGGTGTGTTTTCATTTCATAGGCGATAAAAACCATTTTGATAGTTAATAATTGATTAAGGAAGTCATAATTGATTAGCCCTGTGTTTTATAAGTACTGAGTAACAAAATTGTACATTCTGGATGTTGTAAGATATTGTGGTTTCTTAAACATGATACTTACATGCTTTCAGATATGTCATAGAGTTAAGGAAATCTTGTTTCTTACCTGAATACGTCTGGCATAAAAGCAGATGTTACTTCAACTGCTCTAAACTCTGGCTTGATTTATAATGTAAGTGCTCCTATTTCTGGCCTTTGTTCTGCTGCTCTAATTTCTATTTTTTATATCAGGCACTGCATTGGGAATATTAATGCTTAGAATTGAATAAGACAATAGAAAAAGATAGAAGTTACAGAAATTTTGGAAGGCACATAACAAAATTCAATAAAAATTAATTACTATATTGTGGGTTTTTGGTAATTCACTTTCCTTCTTATACAGTGTTCACGTACCACCTTTATACTTCTTTAATATCCTCTGAAGTATTCATCAAATTATACATTGTTTTTGTAATAGAAAAAATATTTATATTTTGCAAAATTAATTCTGAACCATTTGTGCATAAATAATTTCTTTTTCTCCACAAGTTTACAAGAGAAGTTTGGTACATAGTTAGAATCACCTGGAAGTTTTTATTTCCACCTTTAGGATTTATAAAACATTGCTTCCATTCAGTAATTAATTTAAATACAGGTATATGCATAGTTATGCGAACATATTTCTCTATGTCCTCATTCTTAATGAAATTGTAGTCAACAAAAACCAAATTTTGCAGTCTCTTGAGATTTAAGATAAGCTATTTTTCTTACCTATACCAAGCTGAATTTCAAACCATTCATTTCCACCCACACTAATCTTTATGCAACACGACCAGTTAATCTTATTTTGATTTTCTTTTTCCAGAGTGGGAAGTATTGTGATCAGCATTCTGGTTTCATAGAAAACAAATCTGGCATTCAGCCAGAGCAACATAGCTTTTGTTTTACTTTAAACTGCTAGTGAATTTTTACTGAAACATTTAACTGAAAAAAATTAATTAGCAAGATAAACACCTTTTGTTAAAGCACAGGCTACTGAATTCTTCCCTCCATTCTTTCTAAATTCACTGGGACCATAATACTTGATAGCTGGAAGATGTATAATTTAGAAAATTCCTGACACAGAAACATACCTTGCTTCTTGACAAATCCATATGATCTATATTTCTTCTTGTGCTATTCAACCCTTTCTGGAGAACTAACTTAAAGGGGCTTTTTTCTTATATCTTAAGAGAAATGTGTATATCAGTGTTACTGCATACTGAGAAGTAACCTAAGGGGTAAAATGTCCTGATAGGATGAATGTTCATCTGCCAGAAAGCCTGTATCTTTTCAGGGGAAAAATGGCTCCAAGGAGTCAGGTTGGCAGAGAACAGAGTATATGATGATAAATCAATTATATATTATCCCCTGGAATGTAATGGCTCTGACCACTTCATGACTGCCTTGCAGGATTATTGTGAAGATGAAAGAAAAGTTTGGGTGAAAACATTTTGTAAACTCCAAAGTGTTGCTCAAGTACTATTATTCTTCTTAAATAACTTATATCAGCATAGTGTCTAGGAGAGAGAAAAAAAAGATCACTTGTCTGATAACCTGAGTTAAATGTACTCTTAGACTGAATAATTTGATCATTAGAAGTATACTCATTTGGAAAATTTTTTTCCTTAAAAAGAGATTTCAACAATGTGTTTCAAATAAAATTCTTAAGTCATAATATCTATTTTCTATTGATAATTTTTGCAAGTTTTTTTTTTAACTTTTGCTGTTTAGAGGGGAAAGTCGTGTAATAATGTGACTCATTTCTGTATTCTTCTTGCTACTACTGGTTTTTCCAGTCTATCTCTGAACTTGCTGGATTTTTTTCCTACAGTTCTAATTTATTATTTGTTATTCTGAATACATTTTTGGCCATTATACTGCAGTTACAGCTGGCAAATTTTTGATAAGGTATTTATGCATTATTGTATTTTATTTTAGGGAAATATTAGCATTATAATAATTGTGGTTATACTGAAAGTGACTTGACAAGCAGTTTTTCAGGCACAAGGTTTATGATTGTAAAACCGCTCCCAACTTTCACGGACAACAGCAGTGCTGATTATAGATCATTCAAACAAACGTTCTTTGATTTGCCTATTATAACAATGCATGTCTCTCCAGAGTGGGAGGGGACGTAAAGCAATGATATAATTCCCTATGTATTGAAACCTTTTAGCTTGGAACAGCTTTTTAATGGCTTTTTTGCAGTCAGCAAGAAATGTACATTTATTCAACTGAAAACAACCATGATGATAAGGGGGAAAAAATGTTTCCAACCCTTGTTTCACTACATGATTTTGAAGATGGTTTTGTGAAGTTTCATTTATAGTCTCTAACAAAGCAAATCAAGAGATACATATATTATATGTATATGGAATACAATAAAAGTAGAAAGAAGTAAAATGACTATATCAGATGATGTAGCAGCATACCTATTCAGACAGTGTCTATTTTATTCCTAGTCATAAAGGATTGGTTGGCAAATGTTAGGTATTTATTCAACTTGGAAAAAGTCTTCCCAATTCAATTCAATATAATCAGTTACCTAATGATCATAGCCTTTGTAACAAAAGAACTATCAAGATGTTACAAATGTGTTAGTGCAAAACAGGAAAAAAGCTCATCTGCTTCACAGCTCTTCTCTAATAAAATGGCTGCACGAATCTAAGTAGAGGCTACATCTTCGCCAACAATGCTGGGAGATGTTGGAATCCAGAGGACCAGTTGTTATATTTAGGCATATTCTGAATTTTATTGATATTGGTTGTTGTGGGATTTAGCCTCTTTTCTCAAATGGGTGTTCTATTAAAGTATTTGAAATTGAATCTCTGCAATATACTTACAGAGGAGTAACCTTTAAACAGTGAATCAGCAAATACATAGCTAATAGATCAAAATTGCTATTGAAAAGCTATTGTACATTATTTTTCCTTTAACTTTCAAGGGAACATTTTACAATAGGCATCTATGCTTTTATTTTTAGCTAAGAAAACTGAATGTAACTGAACTTTTCATGACTTGCAGAAAGCAACAGAATTTGAGTTCAAATCAACGCAGTGTCGAAGCCTGTGCCCTTTATATTGTACTGCCCCCAGTGCCCAAAAATGTAGAGAAATATGTAAAGCATGGCTACAATTATAGTATTAGTAATTCAGTTCATTAAAAAAAGACTGAATTTCAGGATTGAAAATGGTTAGTGGTTTTTTATGTAGGCTGTCTTATCTAAGCCCTTCCTTCACTTTTGCCAGCAGAAAATTTGTCTGCTCCTCCCTAGACTATGACTAGCTTCTTCATACTCATAGCTTTTCCATTTCATCTTCTTCCTTCTCTAAACCAATATGAAAAATATTTCATAAGAATCTTTGTAAAACACTTTTGCAGCATAGCTCCCTTCTAAAAGTAAATATCTCTTTGTGGTGGTTTATTTTATGTATCAGCCAGGCTGTGCCATGATACCCAGATATTTGTTTAAGCATTATTCTGGATATTTCTGAGGGTTTCAGATAATACTAATACTTACATCAGTGGACCCTGAATAGAACATAGTACCTTCCGTGAGGTAGGTAAGCTTTGAGCAGCTGCAGTCTTTAGTAGACACAGAATGAGTTTCCAGTCATCCTACATGAAGCAGTTCTGCCAGTAGACTTAAACAACAACCAGGAATCTTCTTTGAGTCTCCAGCTCAGAGTCAGATTTTGAAGTTCCTAAATGCATACAGTTGTATAAATGGATTCTTTAAGTCTCTCTGTCTCTCTGTCTCTGTCTGTCTGTCTCTGTCTCTCTTTCTTTGTGTTTGTGTATCTATGAACATATATGCCTGTACAAGTATGTAATCTGTTGGTTTATTTCTCTGAACATCCCTTATTTCCTGTTTCATAAACCTAAACTTTGAACTTGGATTTTAGAGCTCTTTGTTATTAGAAAGCATCTCTCTAATCAAATGAAGTAAAGTATTTAAATCCCAAAAAGCAAACAATCTCCAACCCAGATTAATGTACCCTGCAAAACAAGCTTTCAAATTTGATAGAGAAATAAGATGTTTCCATGAGAAGAACACAGGAAGAAATTAACAACCACAAAACTAGCAGTCAAAATAATTCTGGAAGATATTCTAGAAAAAGACAATGAGGACAATAATTTCATGAGTCCCAATGAAAAGGATCTGCCAGGCAAGACAAGAAAATTAAACAGAAGGCAAAAACAGGGAATTAACAACAGGAAAATAATGACAAGGATAAATCAATATGTACCAGATATAACCATGAATGTAAATGGCATAAATTCATAAATCAAAAGAAACAGATTGGAAGAGTAGATCAAGAAATAAGAGCCAACAATAAACTGTATATAAGAAACATTTAACTCAAAAAGAAATTCATACTCTGAAAGTTAAAGAATGGAAAATAATACTTCATGTGACAGGAACCTGGAAAAATGTAAAGGGTAGCTATTTTATTTGCAGACAAAGTGAATTTCAAGCCAAGACTGATTAGAAGGGACAAAGAAGGTCACAACTTACTTGTTAATGGAACAATCCAAAAGAAATATATGCACATATGACAGTATAAAATTAACATTAATTGAAGTTGACAAATCAGATAAGCACTAATACAATTGTAATGGGGATCTCAATATCTCAGTCACAAATAGATCAACTAGACAAAAAAAAATCAACAAAGAAATCTCAGAGCTGAAACAAACTTTGAACAAATGTATTTACTAGATATTTACAGAGGGTTCCATCCATAACGACAGAATTCTTCTCAACAACACACAGGACTTTCTCCAAAACAAACCACGTACTAGCATTGTGACGTAAAGCTACTCAACTCATGGCAGCCATGAAGCAGACACAGAGAAGAGGAGTCAGGGACAAAAACATACCCTTTCGTGTCATGCTAGAATGACCCATCTCTTCTGAACAAACCCCAATTCCCAACAGCATAATCAGTTAATGAACTCATCTATGAATTAATCCATTGATGAGCATATTACCTAATGACCCAATCATATTTAAAAGGCCCTGCTTCTGAATGCATAAGATTTTGGGGGAACATTTTAGATCTAAAACTGTATCATTCTGTTCCTAGCTCCCAAAAGGTTCATGTCCATCTCATGGAAAATGTATTTAGCCCATCTGTGAGACTTGCCAAAGGACTCACATATCCAGCATGCCTGGGAACCCTAAATCCAAAGTGTCCTCTGAGACTCAAGGCAAATCTTAGCTGTGAGCTCCTGAAATAATTAGAAAACAAGATCAACAAATCCAAAATACAATGGAACAGGTTAAGCAGTCTCATTCCAAAAAGGAGTAATAGGGAGACAGAAGGGAATCAAACTGAATCAAGACCAAACCCCAGCATGATATACATTAAATACTGTAGCTCCATGTTCAGCATCTTGGGCAAGTTTAATGGTGATGTGCACTCTAAAGGGCATCAATGACCCTACTTCACTGACCTTCCAGTTGCAGCCCAAATGGCTTCATTTGTGGTCAGGCTCTGCTTGGGTGACTTTCCTCTACAAATATTCCATATTCCTGGCATCTCTGAATTCCTTTGGTCTCCACTGCACTTTCAACTTCACTCTTACAGCTTCACATGTCACCTTCTACTGGACTCCGGACTGGGGATATGACCCAGTCATACCACACTGCCAGGTCTCTCAGACCTTCCTTTGAAATCAGGATGAAAGACTCCAAGACCACACCATTTATGCATTTTGAATGTCTGAATGATACTGAAGCTGTAGCTTCTTAGACTACAATGCCTATAGATTCTGAGTGCCTAGACAGCTGTGCTTGAGGATACTTTTCCTTAGTGGTCCTTAGTGAGCAGGTGCCTTAGTGCTCTCTTCTCAAAATGAAGTCTTTGCAGGAAGTCTATGGTTTTACATCCTCAAATCTGTGATGGTGGGGGATCTGGTCAATTCTTGAGATGTCTAAATGCCATCTTTTTTCTTATCCAAGCACAAAGTACTTGGCTTCTTTTTAATAACATTAATCTATTCTGCACCTCTACTCTTTTTTGACCCCAAATTTACATGTGTTTCTTTTCTTTTTTTAAATTTTATTTGGGAGATAGTAAAAATACAATGGAACAAGACAGAACAAAGCCAATCGAGACAATGCAGTGAAATTGGTACAGAACTTCACAGCAGGATACTGGGGTATTAGTAGTTGGTACTATAGTATATCTCATTATCTTCAGAATAGTTGTCCAGTCAATTAGGTAAAGCAAAATCAAACCAAAAACAGAACATTATAAAACCAATTGAAAGAGAATATTGATTAGAGCAAACCAACTAATCATAACAAAACAAAACAGTGAAAATAACCTTTGCCTTCAAACAGAAAATAGAAGGAAATCCTCCATCCTCCCAAGAGATGCTGAGACTTCGGTCCCCAGTTGCTAATGGGTGCATGAGGGGCAGGGGGATTTGTGTAGGGCAGCCCCTGCACAGGTAGACTCTTCTTAGGCAGCCACCTAAGTTCCACCACGGCCGGTTCTTGGGAGCCGCTGGTTCTCCTTGTGGCCTGCCCCAGAGGCACTTACCAGGAGGGTGGGCAAATTGCCGTTTTGTGCAGCTGTCTCAGTTCCACCATGGCCAGTTCTCAGGAGCCCCATACGTTTCCTTTCTGCTCATGCTGCACAGCTGTTACACATTTGGCTCTGTGTTTTGCTCCTGATTCTCACTGGCTAAAAGCAGCATACCTGTGCCATTGTCTGAACACTGGACTTCCTTAAAATTTCCTCTGGAAAATTAGTCTGTGACCTTTAAATTCAACCTCACATAAGCTCTTAGTGCATTAACCAAAAAAAGTAGACAATTATGTGCTAGAATAAAGTATGTAGGGAGTCTAGTCCAGTTCCTAGTAGAATTCTTGTGTCCAGTTGAGACCTCAATAACTTGTGCTTTACTGTCTGTACGCATATCAGTATTCTGGTCTTCTGGGTTCCCACTATCAGGCTCAACCTTCAGAAATCTAGGATATCTCTAACATTTATCTCTAAACTCTTCCATAATACTCAAGTTCTGGAAAGAGTTCTAAAGACATCTAAAGCCTTCTAATAAGCTCCAAAGGCTTCTAAAACACATAAATCATTATAGTCATATCAGTGGCTCTACTCTTGGTACCAATTTCTGTATTCATACATTTCTAGTTGCTGTGACAAAATATTCTCATCACTGGAACAAAGCATCCAACATTCACAATTTAAAGGACAAGAGCTTTATTTTGGTTTACAGTTCCAGAGGATTCAGTCCATGTATGATTGGCTGGCTCCAAGGTAGAAACATCATGGCAGAAGCATATGGTAGAGAAAAATCTGCTCAACTCGTGGCAGCCAGAAAGCAGAAGCAGAAAGGAGAGCCTGGTACAAACACACCCATCTATGTCCTGTCCCCATTGACCCACCTTTCCTAACCAGGTCCTACCTTCTAAAAACACATTCAGCTATTTACTTATCAATAGATCAGATGACTGGTGAATATAGCACCCCATAATTTAATCATATTTCCATACCCTTATCACTAAATTAATGAAACTTTGGGATACATTTTAGATTTTAACCATAATATATCATAATCCATTTTAAATTACTTTAATAGAATTTCAAAGATTAGGTAATTCATAAAGAATAGGAATTTATTCTTACAGAGTTCTAGAATCTGGAAAGTTTCCAAAATCAGATGTGGGACTGCTTATTGCATCCTCACAAAAAAGTGATGAAAAATGGAAAGAAGAAAAGAGACATGAACTCTGTGTACCATGGCAGAGGACTAGGAGAGAAAAAAATATGTATTCCTGCAAGCTCTTTTATTTAGTGGCATAAACCTGCTCAAGAAGAAAGAACCATCGTGACCTAACCCTCACCTCTCAACACTGTTGCTTGATAGACTGAATTTCTAACACACAGTTTGAGGAGCACATTAAAATCACTACATTATGAAGATGCTATCTTTTCTGTATGAAGCACATAAAAATTTCTCCAATCTGACAGATCTCTAATCCCACAAAATTTACACATTTTAAACACAGAACATTTTAAGATGAAGTGAACTAATGTTAAAGCCAGTGCTCAGAGAATTAATAGGAAATGAGCATTTTAAAATGGTAATAATTCTGTCTTAACTAAAGACTTGTAATTGAAATGTCTGATGTGCTAGTCAGGAGGGAATTGGACTAATCCAAATGAGATGAATTTTTTAGAGGGATAAGTGGCAAATTCTAGTAATATCTAAAGCAATAAGAAAGCATTGAAAAACAAAATATATTGCATATGTTTTTTAAATGATGATTTAAATTAAGCAGGATTTTGTTATTAATGAGCAATATCCACAGAGTAGTTTCTCATAGCATATATCTACATATTTATTGTTTAATTTGAAATATTCATGTGATATAGCACTAAATTTGCATACAAGGATAAAATTTCTTGATTTTGACAGAAATTTTAGATTAAAAAATCCTCTAGTGGTGCTTTTTTCATAGTGGACAGTTAGTGAAATATTTGTGGAATGACTGGATAAATAGCACCAATTTTATATGTTGTAGATTGGAGTAGTTTGATTTAGTCCCTGAAAAATTCAAGGTAAAAGAAAACTTATCGAAGTACATTAAGCAGTGCCTGTGACAATTATGTCACTAAAAAGTCCACAGAGTACTCTTAGGAAGGTAGCAATAAAAAATGCAGAGATTACTTACTTCTCTATTGTCTTCGGAAGGCTGGATCTGCATGTGGTCCAATCTCCCACGTTACACTCCCTGTTCTCTCTGCCTGGAATCCTCTTCCTCTGGTGGCTGCATGGGTCACTCCCTCAGAGACACAGCTTTCTTTGTAAACATCATCTGAGAAAGGTTTCTACACCAAGCTAAAGATTTGATCACCTAGCCCCTTACTTTGCTTATTTTTCTCAACAAATCTCATTAATGCTTCAATCTATTATATGCACTTACTTGTTTGCTTATTTCTTATAAATCTCCCTGATTGGAATTAAATCCTATATACGTGTGGATATGATTACACTTGCTTACTGCTGCATGGCCTAATGTGTAGGACAATTCTTGTACAAGAATACACTTTGGTATTCATTAAAAGGCTATATTCACAGAGCCCAGACAGGGATACCACCTATTTCAATGAGCCTGTCTACTATCTTAAAGAAATGTAGGTTTCATTTTACTTAGGTCACAGAGGACATGTCAGCAGGTTACGAACAGTCCTCCCACCCCAACAACGAGTACATTAGTAAGCTTCAGAACACAGCAATAGGCCATAAACCTGCCATTTCTCTGACCAGCCCCATCAAAAGTCCTTCAAAAACACTGTTAAAAAATACCTCTTAGCCTATAATAGACATCTACTGTTTTGCTTGCAGAGAAGTCCTTCTCAGGTTTAACCTACTTAGACTGAATTCATGTCTCCTTTGTCCTGCTCCTCTATTACCCATGTCCCAGAAAGTAAGACTTAGCTGGAAATAAGGTTCACCATAGCAAGTATCCCCTGGAAAGGAGAATAACAATGATAGGTAAGGCAAGGATTGGCTGCCTGGGGCTAGATTTTCTAATCTCTAGTTTTGAAGGAATGTTATTTCCAGGCTAGGTCTTATTTTGCAGGAAAGTGACTACAGCAGGAAGGAACTAGAGAAGAAAGAGAGAAGAGGTGAATCAATATTTCTGACAAAATCTGCAATTAATTCTTATTTATGGAATCTTCCATGTTTGCACAAAAATTAATACTATGAAGTAATCAAATTTAATATAAAGAATTTTATCCCATCTAATGCAAAGGTCCTTTCCTGGCACTTCCTTGACACAGGAATTCAATCTTGCCTGCAGGAATTTTTATTCAGTGCCCTTTTCATCGGATACAGAACAATAAAATGCCAATCACACCATGTTTAGTAAAATAAATTAAATCAATAAAAATAAATGCAAACATCAATACAGTGTTAAATTTAAAATACTGTTAAAACATAAAGAACCAAAATAACTCAAAATTAGCATCAAAATCAAGCAAAAGCAGCTAAACCAAGTTGTTAAATTGGGCCATTAAGGAGATAAAGTACAACTCCGGCTATATTCTAACCAAATAACACTTTGTTAATATAAGCACATTGGCTACAAATTAATTGTTTCTAATGTAAAATGAGCCTGACTTTATTCTCTTCTCTTCAGACTAACTTATAGGAAAGCAGGCTAAAGAGAAAAGTGATTCTGTTGTGTGAATCCTTAGAGACATATTATTACAAATTCCAATGCTTTTGTTTTTGTTGCTTTACGAATGCGATTGGACTTTGTTGCAGAAGGGGAAAACACATTTAGGGTCAAGGAATTTGTCCTCTGCTTTCCCTGTGGCTTTGACCTTGGTACTGTGGCCATAAATAGGAATATGTATGTCATCTAATCTACTCTTTGAATATTCCTGGTGATCACATCTAAGTGACCTTTTCTCAGCAAATTATTCCAAAATCTAATGAACCGTACTTTTAGAAATACTTTCTTAATATCTAATCTAATGGTCTAGTTTGAGGCTGTTACACTTCGTTATTCTATTCCTAACAACTTTAAGGAATTTCTCTTCCTGATGGGTGTTATCACCTCCAAAGCATCTATGCTCCATCATGGCCATTTACACAGTTTATTTTCTAAACAGAATTGAGCAAATGTTCTCTTAACCTCACTGGAAAGACCATGCCCTGCAAATCTCCTATCATCTTTATTATTATGGGCTGGAACCCAAACCTTTTAAATAACTGAAATAGCTTTGCATTTTGAGATGTCCATATAGTGATATAGTTTTCTTTTAGGTTTGCACAAAGCTACCCCTTAAATTTGGCCATCTTCAGAATGGAAATGAACCCACTAATGTGGTAATAATAATAGACTCCAAGATGATCTCAATGTTCCCCCTATCAGACTAAACTTCAAACAAATTTCTTCCATATTATAGGCCTCACCACCTTTTTTTTTTTCTTAGAACACTGACTATTGAAAACTTGAACTTGTACCCTAGATAAAATAAAAAAGGGAAAGAAGAAGGAAGTGTGCCCCTTTCTGAACAGGTCTAGTCTTTGTCATTGCCTTTGGACATGGTCTCCAGTTTCTCCAGTCTTCCAGTACACACTTGCACTGGTGACTCCACAGTGAGCTTCCAGGCTTTTGACCTTGGACTGATGTATTCTTGATATCTGGTTTTGCAGAACCGTACTCCTGGGCTGAACAGTTGCTGAATCCTTTGGCAGTCCAGTACACTGATGGCCATTGATCCCAGACAGTTGTTATAAACTCTCTGCTTCTGATTTCTCAGATGGCTACTGTAGACTCTCTGTCTATAATTCTGAAAGTTCACCTAATGAGTTACCTAGCATAATTATATGTATATTTTCTAGTGATTCTGTTCTTCTAGAGACTCCTAATGAATGTATCTGCCTGTTTAAGTAGAAAGGTGCAATTTATCATTTACACAGACAAAGACAGAAGTGTCTTTAGCCAGTATAAAATATTGAATGATTTGAGTCAGGGTAAAAGTATTATAGATGTTTAAGTTAGAAAGAAATTAACATGCAGTCAGAGAAGGATTTGGCCTTTGAGGATGGCACATACATGCCAGCCTCCCTGGAGATAAACAGCTACTTGAGATTAAACTGCAGTTAGAAGCACCCAGTCCATAAATCCAGATAGGCATGAGATGCAGAGGACAGGATCATCAAGAGCCACACTTCCTTCCCCTTTTCAAAAATGCCTTGGACCCCATCTATGTGACTTCTTTCCCTACTGGACCAATATTAGCTGTACTTATGATCCAGTAGGTTGATCATAACTTCACTCACATCCTGATTTTGCTGTATAAATTACCCTTGCCCAGGAACACTGAGGGCACTCACTTGAGACCCCTCCTGGAAATGAAGGAGCTATTCTTTTTCTCCTTATTTCTAATACAATTTTTCTAACTTCTTCTTTTCATTTGCAACTTCATTCTTCAATGATTTGAGACCATACACTCTGCACATCTAACATCAAATATGTTGGGAGTTATACTTTTCCATGTCAAAAGTTAGACAAGACGAATTTTCAGTACAAGAAATGTTCTGTATAAACAGATGTGTGAATTTTGGGATACATCATTGAGTGCTTATATATGTAACCTTTTATTCAAATATGTTAAGTTTGACTCAATATGTTTACTTAAAAATATAGTTAGAATTGTAGTTTTGCTATTTACCATGTTAAAACATTAGGGTTAGTTACTTAAGTTCTCTAAACCCCAGCTCTTTTATAGGTTAAATAAAAGGGATAAAATATACCTCACTGGGCAACTTGAGGTTCAAGTCAATCAAATGTTAAAAAGCTCCTGCAGTCACTAGTATCCATTGTGATACACGTCACTATTATCCATTGTGAGACATGTCACTATTATCCATTGTGAGTTTTGAACAGTTTTTTGTAGAAACTGTTGAAAATCACTGAAATAAAAATCAAATCCCTTACTTCAGTAGTCCTGCAATAGATTAATTTATTCTTTATAACTTTCAACTTTTTAGATTATCAATTGTGACTTTAATTCCTTTGTCTATGAATAGCAAAGAATCCTACATAATTTGTAAGAAAACTGTCTAAATATACCTTAGATTTTTAATTTTATAATAATAATAATAATTATATAATAATAATAATAATTATAATAATTCTTTATAAGATAATAATGATAATAATGTTATTCAATTTTTAAAAAATCCTCACCACCATTGCTATGAGGAGATCATCACCCAAGAATAAACACAGAGAATCTAGGGAGAAGACTGTTTTCCTCCATTCCTTTTTTTTATGTTTTTCATACAAATTAAATATAGTCAACATGAAGTATTATTGGTACATGCATATAACATAGCTCAATCCTTTTTACTTCTGTTCGTGGGTTTTGGGGTGTTGAAGTCTTCTAGAGGTAGTTTCTAGGTTCTTCCTGAACAAAGAATGTTTACAAGTGTAAACATAATAAAGTTTTGTATTTAATAAAGGTAGAAAAAAAATTCTCTGCAGAGTGAGTTTGGGGCAAGCAAAACTAGGGAGAAAAGTATACTTTATTACAACGTGAAGGTGGGTTATAGTGAAGTGATATGAAGTGAGAGCTGAATGGTAGCTGTCTCTGTTTAACATCTCCCACTGCTGAGGCTGACATCAGGTTTAGGCTGGTTTATCAGCGACCTGAGTTGAGTTCTTACAAGAACTCCGTGTGCAGGGCTTTGAGAACAGCTCTGTGCAGTCTTGAGATTTTGTAATTAACAGGTCACATCTGCTTTGCCAGCTAGTCTTAGACACACTTCTGCCTCATTTCCCCTCAGGAGACACTTATGGCTGTAATTCTTTATAAGTTACTTCTTCCCGAAAGTGGTTGTAGGCCCTACCTAGTGGAGATTATGTGGTCTCTACTTACCATATAGTAAATTGTGACTTATTGGCTGGGATGAAGAAAAAAGAAAATCGTTGAAAACAATGAGAAAAGAATTAGTGACTGATCAGCTGTCTCTTCAATGGCAGAAGAAAAGTAACTTTCCCAGCCTATACTATTAGTATGTAAACTTACTATTAATTTGGAGATGTACATTCTAACCTTGAAGAACAGGTTAGATTTTTATGCTTCCTGTGGAGGAAAAGGTATGGCAAAGAAGGATGTCAAATAAATTATCAATAGCCCAAGGGGTCATGGTCTTAGCAAGAACTTGTTTACTTATGTATACTTGGAGCATACAGGAATCTTGTTTTATAAAGAGAAATCTCAAGTTTTCCAGAAGGCCGTAATAGTAGCTTTTTCATTTAAGTAGTCATTCTTTTTCTCCAGATAATGCAAGTGGGACTAGCTTTTTCCTAGAAAGGTGAATCCAATTAGCTATCTCTGTCACCTTTGCTGCAGTTGGGTATGGCAAGGATCACTGAAAAGTGGTTCTTCCATTTGATTTAATCAGTATATGAAAATCTTCTTTTTCCAAATTTTAATGAGCACTCAATCTCCAGAGCAGGCACTGGATCATCCCCATGGACTAGAAGCTGTTCCCATACAGGTAGATAGTTGTTGGATACAGTTGGAAAGAATAAGAAGATATTATAAGAGTTCTGTCATCTCCGGGTCCTCTATCACATCAGAAGATAAAAAGGCCTTCTAATTAACATCTCAAATGGACTCATATTTAGCTTAATTTTGAGCTCTCGTGAGAGCTATTGGCAATAAGTGGAAGCAGGACTCACCAACTGTTGGAAAAGTTTTTCCAGATCTTGCTTTAGGGTCTGATTAACTCAACCTTCCCAGAAGACTGAGATCTTCATGTAGAATGGAGATGGTACTTTATTCCGAAAAATTTGCCACTACCTGAGTTATTTGGGCCCTCTGAAGGACTAGGGCAGTGCAAACTAGGGAATCACTTCCTTGCAGAATACCTTGACTTCTCCCTTAGCCTTTTTTGAATGGGAAGGAAGGCCCCAATTCAGCCTATAAAGATGTCCATTATGACTAATATATGTTTAAATCCCAATATGGTAGCACATTAGTACAGGTTAATTGCCAGTCCTCCCTAGGATATATCCCTCTCCTCTGTACTTTTGCTAACAAAGAGGTGGTTTGGGTTTTCCAAAGTTATTATAGGCACAGGGTGGGAAACCTTTGAAAACCTGCAAAACTTTAGTGATCATTTCCAATGTATCATCTCTTAACTGTCCAAGGGTACTGCTGTTTTTCCCTTGCAATGATATTTTCCCATTCAAAGGCAAACAGAACCTGGGAATGCAACTGGAGGGAAACAGAAAAGAAAGCATCTTTGAGGTCTAGGACTGAAAATTAATTCATGTCTCTTGGAATTTTGGGGAAAAATTGTATGCAGAGATTCCATAAGAGGGTAGATTTGGAATATACCTTCACTAATTTGCCATGGGGCTTGTGCTATCCTATATTCTCCTGAGGGCTTTCCTATAGGGAAGATGGGACTCATGGAAGGAGACTGACAAAGTCACTAAAGAACATGTGCAGTAACTTCTTATGAGACTTTGCTGGCCTGTCCTTTGATTAGATGCTACATCCAGTTAGGAAATTAGCTGGGGTGGTTTAGTTTTATACATACTGGCGTAGTTAAACTTGCTCTCCCATGTGTTCCACCACAGCATGCAATGGGATCCACCTGTTCACTAATTAGTTTGTGGACACCTGGCATAGTCCAGACAGGTAAAATCTGCTTTTATCTTTGCTGGAATTTGAGAATTGTTCCTCTTCCCCAAGGTTTTCTAGTATGTCTTCCTTGTAAGTAACTAAGGCACCATGGATAATTAAAATGACATGTCAGTACAGGGATATAGATGTTCGAACCAAGGGGTTTCCTCAACCACAATTATGGCTGTAGATCTAGAGGAGAATTTTCCAAAGAAGGAAGTTAAAACAGAATGATCTGCACCTGTATTCGCAAGTCGTAGAACTGGCGCATCCACTACATCCAGGGTTGGGCCAGGGATGTACCTCAGCTGCATAGTGCCTGCCTGGCAGATGCGAGGTCATGAGCTTGATTTCTGGTATGGGGGAAAAGATTAAACACTATGTCCAGTGTTTCCCAAGTTTCTTCACAAGAGATGGTGATTTCATGGACATTGGTGTTACAGGTTTCCCCAGAACCCTCAGAATTCATCAGAATGGGCAACAAGGTTTTGTCAAGTCCAGCCCCTATCTTGACATAGGGACAGTCAACTCTCTGGTGTATGAGTTAGGCACATGGATATGACATCTGGAGTGGGGTGATAGCTCAGCCTTCTTGCACTGAAAACAGGAGCTATTTCCTAAACTGTCCTTGAGTGTTCCCTTAGGTGATCTGGGTGTGTTTGAAGCATTGCCAGCTAAGACAGCTGTAATCTTTATCATTTTACCTTTATATGGATTCCAATTGACAAACAGAGAAAATTCCCTGCCCAACAATTGGGTCATAAGCATCTGGGAACCCAGCTGAAGGTTTGGTAATTTATGTCAAACAACTGAAGCCAAATGAAATGATGTCCCACTAATGTCTGTCTCTCCTTGAAATTTGTTCACATATGCACAAAAGACTTATCAGCTATAGAAGGCAGCTGAATTTTCCTGTTTGTCCTGTATGACCCAACTCATCTTATCATAAATAACTATTTTTAATGCATTTTTTTATTCTTTAGGTCAGAACAGCTTACATGTTAGATACCATTTTTAGCCCCTCACTAGTATTTTAGTCCCAGTTTGGTTATGTTGAAGAAACAATAGTTTTTCCAGATTGGTTTATTTCCCTTTTAAAAGTATATTGTTCATGTGCATGGTTCTTAGCCTCTTTAAGAATTCTTTGTCCTTCCTGTGTGGTACAGCAAGGGCCCAAGATGAACGGCACATGTTTCCATGATAGGTCAACAATGAGGGTCAAAGTCTGAAATGCTTCTGCAAAGGTAACTAAGCTCCTCTAAAGAGGCAAGTCATTGTTTTCACTGTTGGGTACTACAGCTGAAAAAGGAAGCTTGACTTGAGTAGTCTTCTTTGCTCCTGGGACTCGTTTTGGGGACAGAACAAGTTGTGAGTTAGAAGAGTAAGAGGTACCACTCTGAGAGTGTTCTGTGAGGCTTACAGCTATGGGAATATAGCCAGTGGGACACCTTTCATGGCTTAAAACTAAGTAACATGATGAGGGGGCTGAGGAATACTGGGTTCCTCTTGGGGACTAGGCTTTACAACTCCTGAATTGCTTTAAAAGAATGGGACCAATTTAATGGTCTGCAGGTTATACAAAGGTTATCAAGGAGACCTCCCATGTGGTTGTCTTCACCAAACAAATGATAAAAACCCATATTTCCTTGAAAGACAAGTGCAGATTCAAGGACAGTTTTATTAAAGATATCCCTGTCTCCCTCAGGGGCTACTCTAAATTGATTTCATTGAAAAAACTACTATTCATAATTTCAACTGCCTTCTCATATTCATCTCTCACTATTCCCTAGTTCATACTGGACCTGTCATATTACAATAATAGATACGTTGTCCTTTTTCCAATTGTCAGGGTAGAATATTTTCTTAGATCAGGATGGAGTTACTTGATGGTTCTAAGCAGTACATTCACAGAGTACCAAAAAACTTTGGTACTTTGTTTAAGGAAGTAGAGAAAGAAATTTCTAAAAACAATAAAAACCTATAGAAAGTATAAAAAGGATGATGACTGTACTTTGCATATTACAGTCACTTGAGTTAAGCTTTACTAGGTTTTGTTCTGCTAAGGCTACAAGGCATATTTCTCTAAATTACCTGGATTTCTATTAAAAGAAACAAGGATGTGATCTAGCCCAATTCAAAACAAAAGAGAAAGTGCACATCTTTCCTAAAATTGAAGGCTTAGCTCTTATCATTGAGGGTGAGATTTCCTGGTGACCAGAAGTAAGTTGAAAAAAAAATCAAAATGAAAAACATGGTAAACAAACAGGGTCAAATCATGTGAGTGACTCATGCAACCAACTCAAGAAGCTGGTATATGTGGCTGACACATGTGACAAACTAAAATTTGGACTCAAGACAGACAGGTGAACTGAATAGGATGATGCAAATGTCCTGTGTTGTAGTCAGGGTTTACAAGGAAACAATTTAATACAAGATATAATTTATAGAATCATTTTATAATAGTCACCCAAAGAGTCAAATACCAAACAAATGCAGGAAATCTGTCCACACACTAAGGACCCAAAGAATATAGCTGAGGGTGAGGATCCCATGGCAATGTCCTGCATGAGTCCAGCTGAAGACTAGAGCCCAGAGCAATGTCCCTTACAAATCCACCTGGAGGCCTAGAGCCATGACGATGACTCATGCAAGTCTATTTTACAGATCTAAGCTGGGATGGCCCAAAGGTCAGCAGTGGAAGCTACGAAAGCTGTACCAGCAAGATGAAGGATCTGTGCCAGCAGGCTGAGGGATCTGCACTGGAGCCAGGAAGTGACACTCAAAGTAGGGACCAGATCTCCCCTGAAATGTACCACAGCCATCTTTAGCAACAAGGTCCCGATCTCCCCTGGCAATGAGAACACTCAAGTTCAAACCAAGAAAGAAGTTCAACAAGCTCCTCCAGGAGAATCCACAGCAACAGGAGAAGCAACACCACCACTTCTTTCTCTCCAGTTCTCATTTTTATGCTGGTAACAGTCTTCAGGTGGGTCATACACACTCAGCCCTATGCTGATTCAGATTGGCTGGTATTACATGTTGACCACCAGGTGTCAATCCTTCACATCCTGAGAAAGCCACTTGTAACTGATACTCAGGGACAATTGGCCACTTAAGGGAAAAGCATAGATGATACTTTCAGCATATAAAGGAATAAACTAAGGTAGAGAGCTATTCAAATATGACAGGAAGCTGCAAACAGCTAGTTTTCCAAAACAGTAAAAAAGCTTAGCACAAACATGAGGATAACATGGTATAGTGGGTTACTAGCAGTATCACTGGCTATTTCTTAGTGATTCCTACTCACAGAGAGACCAAAAACAGGAAAGAGGAAAAAAGAAGAGGGTAGGCCACTTTTACTAGCTGGAAAAATAAGTAAATAAAAAACAGAAGCCATACACAACCCTCCAATTTCCCTCATGGTGAGAAAAGCAGGAAACCATTTATGGTACCATAAGAAAAGTATCCTAGATTCTAAAGCATAGTGGAGAGTGAGAGACAGGAAAAACAAAACAAAACCACAACAAAATGTTCTTTACAGTGAAAGATTTTAAAGTGAAAACAACCACAAAAACTTACCAAGTGTCCTGGTTGGCTAATCATCAAATACGTTACAAGGTTTTAGGGTTTCGGATTCTCATTTTAGAGGTGGTTTCTAGGTTCTTTCTGTCCTAAACAAAGAATTGGTCAAGACAAGCATAAATGGTAACAAAGTTTTACATTTATTGAAAGTAGGAAAAGAAACATGGAAACAAAAGTGGGGGGCACACATGCTATAGTGTTGAGTATCTATCAGGAAGGGACAGAGTAGCAGGAGCTGAATCTCAGTCATCTTTATTATTATTATTTTAAAATATCTCACTCCCAAGGCAGACCTAGGCCTAGGCCATCCTCTCAAAATCCTGCTCAAGTTCTCAAGAGCAATCCATGTGCAAGAATTTGGCAATTGTTCTACGCATGTGCGCTGGGATTTTGCAATTACCACTTTGGTACAGGATTTGGCTACTTTCTACCTAGGTCTGGCCACACTTTACTCTCCTGCTTTACTTCTCCTTCCTTTTCCCTCCCTTCCTGCACCCTCTATCCTCATAGACCATTCTTATCTCCATAAACTCAATCTTCCTGTTTCCTCCACATGCCAGGCAATAGACGGTATAGCTTTCATCAAAGTAGTAATACATAAGAAATAACACGAAATGGTCAGATCCTAGATACACTTGTCGGTAGATACAACAGATTTCATTGATGATTGAGTTGAGGAATTTAGGGAAATAAAATACAGGATTTGGTTTAAAAAAGTGGAGTGAATAGGTAACTCAATTAAATAAAATTGGGGGAATAGAATTCAGAGTAGTTGAAGATGTGCGTGGATTTCCTCTTCATTTATCCCCTTTGCAAATCTTAGATTTATTTTCCAACTTTTCTTCCACATTCAAATCAAGAGAATTACATTTTTGGTTTTGAGAGGTGGAGGTCCTGGAAATGGAACTCGGGACCTTGCACTTTCCAGGCAGGTGCTGTGTCACTGAGCTATATACCCAACCCTAAAAATATTACTTTGTTTATCATTTTAACATTTCATAGTAGTCCATATTTATATATCCCTTAACATTGGTCAGTTGGTAGTTAACAACTCTAGTTAATATTTTTATTTTATGAAAAAAACAAATTTCATAACAAAAAAATAAAAGAATGACAATAGTTAATATAATGTGTAGCTAATATTACGTAGTCATAATTATTGTAACTAGATTCAAAGCCCTTAAAGTTGAGGCAAGATCTTATTAAGTTTATTTTTTAGGATTTTGCAGACCAAAAAATTTTTCAGTACTCAAAATTAGAAAAATATTAATAATCTCCACATTTTCACCACTAGCCTCAACAATTAATTGTCAGTCAAGCTGCACTTATTGCAAACATTGCAAAAGTAGAATAGAAGTTGACTCGAAGGTATAAGGAATTGCAATTTGAAAGATACCAATTCAGATGAATCCAAAGCATCATGCCATGGAAGGCAGGAAAAATGGACTCTTATATATGTTGTTGAATGTTAGAAAGGAACTGGGGCTAGTATTGGAGAGAAGATTAAAAGAAATGCATGAATAGAATGCATCCATAAAGCAGGAGTCTGAGAACACCTTGGTAATGCATCCGTAGATTCTGAGCACAGTGTGCACGTCCAGTTATTTCAACTGTTCCAGATGGCTGGGGTCAAAAGACAGAGACAAAGTCACATCATGAGGAGCCCTGTTCTCCATTGCATTCTGGTTCTGTTTAGAAAAGCTTTTCCAACATGACTTGTACTATTATTTCTCTTTTATCTTTACACAGAAAGTTTCAGTCAATTTTGTTTTCTTCTAATCTAATGATCTATTTTTCCCTGCCCAAATGGATTATTTTTTAATGCTGCTGTGTTTTTAAATTGAAACTTTTCACAACCATAGCTTCCATATTGTGATATTTTGGTGAAACCAAGATGTGAATAAATGTTGAAAGTTATATCAATCAGTTCAAAATGAAATTAAACTAAACTAATATTAACAATTTAAACATTATTAAATATATTTTTCCATTGTAATTATTTTTATTAAATATATATTCAAACAAGTATCCAATAGTATTCAAATCTTGGTTTCAGTTTTTTTAATCAGGATCTTATAATCTGCAGTTTCACATGCATCTTTGTCTTCTGTGTCTAGTATTTATTAATTTGAGAAATGGGTCTCTTCACAAATCTCAGCATAAAAACAAAAGCAAAATAAAAACAAAACAAAACCCAGAAAACAAGAAAAAACAAAAATAAATCATGTATTCTATAGTTTTCCAAGGCCAAAATTTTTGCTGGTTCCATCCCCACAATGTCATATAATATCTTCCTCTGTATCCTGTACTTTTTATTATCATTTCATCAATTTGTTCTAAGTTTTCATTAACACAACATAATTTCATCTTATTGCTAAACAGAGAAAAGGAATATAAAGCATTTAGGAGTTAAGCTATGCCAAATATCTTCCCCAAGAGAGATTTCAGTTAAAATTCTCTATTTCATACTTATTTTCTATGTTCATCACCAAAATCCATGCTTTCTCAAACAGGTGGTTCAGCTCTTTGACTATATATTGAATTTATATACCGGAAGCCAAAGCTGCAGTTTTGTCTACTTTTAATTCATGATGACCCACCTTAAAAATTATTTCAATAAAGTACTTTTTTATTCTTGAGCACATATACAGGATACTGAATAAAATTAAAACTTGCTTATCTTTAATATTAATATTTTACCTCTAAAATATTTTGATACTTATTTTACTAAAATCATAGCACTAAAAAGTGCTTAAATTTATACCAGAAGTTCTCAAGTAGAATTAAACTAAAATAATTTCAAATTTTTGTCACTCCTCTTCAATTCCTGTCTTACATTAGATATTATTCAGAAATCACATTTTTGAATAAACATAATTGCATATTCTATGAGATATTTAGAATATGAATAGTAATTGATTTCTTATACTCACTGAGAAAGAACAAGGTACTCATATTTAAATTTAAATTTAAATACATCTAACCTAGGTCTATAACCAAGAATGCAATCCAGTGTGGAGAACTCAAACTTAGGAAAGGGAATATGTAAAACTAATTGACAGATTCCTAAAAATAAGGATGCTACAGCCAGGTGTGCAACAGTTGCTGTCTGCAAGAAAGTTAACTGTTTTAGCATCTTTAATAGCTTCGTAGGATTGCTGTGACAGTATTCTATAAACGAGGCTGTTTAAAGGACAAATGGATTGAGTCTCTCATAGTTCTAAAGGCTGACAGAGAAATTAAAACATCAGTGAGTCCACAAGATTCTTCTCTGACTTTTCCAGTTTCTGGTAGATCCAGACAGTTCTCACTTTGCACCAGTATAACCCTGAGCTGTTCGTCTAACTTCGCATGTCTATGCCCATCTGTGTCTTTCCTTTTTATGACATCAGCTATATTAAATCAGAGCCCACTCTAATTCACTATCACCTCACCTTAACTTAATTACATGTACAAAGACCTCATTCCCAAAACAATGCTCTTGCACAAGTATCAAGAGTTATAAGTTCTGCATATTATTTTCAGGGGGGAGGGCCTGGGGTAATTGAAAAAAAACACTATAAACAAAGCACATTTGCATCATTTATCTACATTATAATCAATGTCTACAAAAAACCCCACCTTTTTACATGTAATAATAAAAGATAAAATGACAGAGATTATTCTGTAGCTTTGAATTTCTTTTCTTTTCTTTTCTTTTCTTTCTTTCTTTCTTTTCTTTTCTTTTTTTTTTTTTTTTTTTTTTTTTTTTTTTTTTTTTTTTTTTTTTTTTTTTTTTTTTTTTTTTTTTTGGTCTACAATGACAGGTTTATTTTTCCTGATAGTAATTTCTCATAGATATGTAAGAAAGACGCAGAGGAAATGACCAAACTGAATCCTCCTAGAACCAACTTTTCCCTAGGATTCTACTATATTTGGCTATCACCCATTGTTAAACTAACTAAAAGTGAGTCCTGCCTATTCCCAAGTAGCTGTTTCTGGTTCCCTAATACATGCCTTTCTGTTCAAATCAAGCTCTGTGTTCATCGCACTAAGCATATTGACAACCCCTTACAATTACCTCTTCGTGTCAACAGGATCCTCGACCAGAGATTACTGCAGCTCCCTTCAGCTTCTCCCCCCTTGTCTTTGGCACTGTGAGGACCTGCTTTGATCCCAGAGTTGGTATGCTGATTGTTTTAAACTGAAGACCTTTGAGATAAAAAAGATGCATTTATAAAAAATTTTCTGTATCCAACTAAAGGCAAAATCTCTGAGAGTGAGACTATCTTCACTATCTGGGGAAATGACAAAACCAGGAAAGCGAATTGTATTGCCACTAAGATGAAACAAATCATAATAACAACTATTATTGAAATTGTCATATTTTCCATTTGTTTCCCTAAAATTCTCTCACTTTTCTCTATTAAATTATTTATTCTCCCCATGGAAGATTTTCTCCTCTCTTCTCTCCTATTAAGTTGGACTATAAACTCCTATCTCTAACTATACATAGTCATTTGTTTGGTAGTTATAAATAAACTCTTTTTTCGTTCCTATTAGTTTTATCATTTTTGCATAATTTGTAAGTCCCTAACCATTTTAGCCTAATATGGTGAAGCTTTCCTCCCAACAGCAAAGAAAGTGAACCAAATTGCACTCTAAGTAAAGGAGTTTCAAAAAGAATACAGAAATCAGCTGGGCAGAAGAAACATAAGGAATGCAGAAACCAAGAGACATGTTGGAAAGAGAAACCTACTGAATAGAAAACATGAAAAAAAATAAGAGAGACAGAATCATCATATGAGAAAAAGTAAAGCAGCTTTGAATCTAGAATTTGATATGTATCTTGTACCACAGGAATAGAGAATGTACACCCTCATGTTCCCAAAGAGTTGGAATGAACATATTCTGACATCGTGACATTTTAAAGAGCCATTAGCCTTACTCTCCACCATCTTTCCTCCCCCGCGTCTCACTTTGTTCCCAGCATTACACCCACACTGCCCATTTATCCACGCTGCAGCTCACAACGGTCCTCTTTCAGCTTGTTCAACTCACTTTCAATGTCTCACTGGCTGCGGTCTTTCTCCTGTGGTACACCTGTTATTAATACCAACGGAAAGCATTATTTTTACAAAATGTCCAAGTATAATTGATTACACTTGGCTTGTTTCCATTTAGGAAAAAAGTACAAAGCAATTACTTTCACTTTTCTTTCAACTATATTCTTGCAAAAATAAAGCTTTCCTTGCATGATGCATATTTTCTATGGCTGGTGAACTCTTTGTTTCAGTTGCTTCCATGGCAAATATACTTGGCTCTAAGCTCTGGAAAGTTAAGTGATTAACAGAAGTATCAGAAAAATAGCATCAAAGTCAAAGCTAAATTGAATACAAATGAACAAACACAGAGGGTACTTTTAATATTTAACAGGATGAATTTCAAAGATCATAAAGTGGTGACCACTGTTATTTGCACTAATTAACTGATACTACAATTATTCTTTGTTTCACATGTGTAATATATTCTCACATGTAAGTACTTTTGAAATTAATTTATGTATTAATGTTATAGATTTTTTCTCTCATTCTCCCTTTCTCTGCTGCCATTCCTTCTCTCTCTTGCTCTTTAAATCCTACTAAATTCTCACTCCTAATCTAATACAAAATAAAAATACTGTGCCTCTTGCTCAGAAAGCGAGAGAAATGTCCATTATATTTATTGTAATATGAGTTTTCCTTCAAAATTTTTATTACTTAATACAGTAGTATAGAAGTAATAAGTAACAGCATATACTTACAAATTGAAAAATAAAAATGCATTTTACTTCATAATGGAACATTATTCTATTATTGTCAATATAACTGTTTATAAACAAAGTAGTCCCTAGCAAGAAAGACTATGTTAAAATGATCTCCTGTCCTCAAAATGAGGCAGACATAGACAAATTTGGTACACACACAGTATAGTAGAACAGGCTCTGTCCATGTAGCTTTCCCTATCTTTTCCTCTAGTTCAGACTTAAGTCACTGCACTATCATACAAAAAGTCTCCTATAAAGGCAGATGGAAAGTCTGTGTCCTAATAAGTCACTTAGTGGTACAGACCAGAATAACCTATCACGGTCTCTCTCTCTCTCTCTCTTTGCATCCAAAATTCTGTTTGCAAACTTGGCCCCGAGTTCTTAATTCTCCTTAATAGGTTTGGAGAGTGTCAGGAGGCCTTAAAGGAAAATTTCCCAGGTGCACCATATCCAGGGATCTATTATAGGAGCAGAGACCCAATAGGAAGAGTTTCTGTGTGACTACAGTAAGGCCCTCTGGCAATTGGGAGTAATTTTGTCTCCTGGGGTTAGTAAGGAATGGCATATTCAGAGTTATAATGGCAGAGTTAACTTGCAGTAAGGTCTGAGTGGAAAAGTACTATGCTTCCTATGAGAGATAGAGTATTCTCCAAAAGAGCTCCAAGATTTGACTATTTTGTAAAAAAAGCTGCCAGGAGAAACAGTCTGGAAATGGATGCTGAGGTAGCTGAACCAGGTAGGGAACACTCTAAGTTTTTGATATTGCTTGATTTGAGTTGATTTATATAGAGGCATTCTTGTTTGACTTGGGATTTAGTCCCTTGGCAGAAACACCTGGAATTGGTTCTAATCCACTGCCAGAGTATCCCCTCGAAGTTTAAAAAGATGATAATATTCTGCAAATTAAATGGATAGTCTATTCATGTCTTAATGCTATAGTGAGTATTGAAATGATTAAAAAATAGAATATATTAGATGTGATTACGTAAAACCCATGTACCAACCAGTTGATGTCATTTCAAGAAAATTCTCGAAGTTAATCCTTCTAAATACTCTAGTGAGTCACCTAACACCATGTTAGTCACCTAAGTGTCACTGAAACAAAATATCAGAGGTCTATAGCACAAAGAAGTTTTATTTGGCTCAGTGATACGTTCACACCTTATTGTTCACTTCAGAGGTGAAGCCTGGTGGGAAGAATGGGTCAGTGTAGGCTTGACCTGGAGGTGTACTTCCTTATCCCTAGTATGTCCTCTTTTTCTCCTTTTTTCTAACTACCATATGGTGAACATATTTCCTCTACCATATTATTGTCCCATGCAGTTTTTGCCTGGAGCCAGCTCATCAGGGACTGAACACACAGAAACCATGAGCTGAAGTCAGCCTCTCCTCAGTTAAGCTATGGGTATGCAGTGTTTCACCCTAGCCATGGGAAAATGATTAATATAGAAATTGGTACCAGAGATGTAGGGTCATTACTATGATTATACTTGTCATTGCGGTTTGGTACTCATTTGGAGAGAATTTTAGAAAAGTTTGGGGACGTTAGGTACAGAACACTTATGGTGCTGTAAGCTGAGATTGTAAATTGTCTGGCTGGAACCCAGAAGACCAGAATCCTGGTAGAACTTCAGACAGTAAAGGTGAAGCTCAGGAGATTTTGTTACTGGCTATACAGGGTCACACAAGCAGGTTCATTTGCTCTCTGCTGGTCAAATCAAAGGAGACCATTTCTTTTAGAAAAAGATCAAAGGGTTTATTCAAAGCTACCTCTGAGGATATGGTCAGGATACAACACTAAAATCACCATCCTACCAGGCGCAAGTGTCTCGGGGTCTTTAATAGCTAGAGATAGTGAAGGGAGGGAATAAAATGAGATATATAGGTTCTGGATTTTTAAAATCCTTTCTCAGTTCTGCCTTGTCTTTCCTTTGCCTTAGAAAATGAAAATAGACATTGACCTCCTGGTGCCAGCATCTGAATTCATTTTGGCTGAGAAGAGATGAAGGTGACACTGTGTGTTCTAGGCCTGAGGAAGTTTCAAGAGGCCTTTTATCTCCAAAAGCAAAACATCCCACTTTTAAAGTTCTGTTTTTCTGCACCGACTACAGTTTGAGTTGCAAACAAGCTCTCCTCTGGAGTACTTGGCCTCTATAACATGTGTGTTACACTCTGGCAGATCAGTCTTCGTATCCTGAGATGTTGTGGGAGATTAAGCTGGGAAGGAAATTTCAAAGCAGCCCAGAATTCAATCTGGGACATGGTTACTGGTAGCTTCCTTTAGCCACTTCTGTGGTGAAAATCAGGAGCAAAAAGCAGATATGAAAAGTTTAGTTTTGTCAGAAGGGAAAGGCACTTCCCTTCTGACAAAACACAGGGGTTATGGAGTGCTAGGTTATTGGGAAGATTATCATTGAAAAGAGACCCAGGACTTTGCATCAGGACAACAGGAAAACCCAAGGCCTCAGCAACGTCCTGAGATACACACCCAGACACAAGATGCGGTGGCTGCAAATTCTGGGCAATTAGTCCTCTCAGGAACATTCCTCAAGCCAAAATGAATAAAGGGTCGAGGCAAAAACACCCCATCTCTCTAGTAAGCAAGTCCCAGGGATAAATTATATCATCCTCAGAATTATTGCAGTAGCAGTAATTTGCTCATTTTGGCACCTTTACTATCTTTCTTTCCTGTAGTGACACACATCGCAACTCTCCAACCAATGCTTTCTGTATCAGTTTCCAAACATATAACTTTCGCTCAAATCCTTATTTCAGAATTTGTTTCTGGAGGAAGCCACCCTCAGACAATAAGGAGGACACTTATCCACATGGAGATCAATTGAAGGATATTTTCAAGAAAAATTTTTTTCCTTTGAAAAGGGAAAATAATTTCTATTAATTTGATTCTTAGTATGAAAAACTATAAAATTTTAAAATAAATTGTACAACAGTTAATTTAGAGCACATTAGATACAGAGAAAGGCTTTGAATGTACTCTAAAACAGTGAAATATTATATGAGTTGAATTATTGAAAAATACATGTTTTAATTGAATATTTGATTTGAATCTTATTGCTCTCTCTCTCTTTCACACACACACACACACACACATGCACACACACACACACACACACACACACACACACACTTTGTTTTCTATTTTCTTTTTTGGTTCTAGGAATCGAACTCAGGAATCACACTTGCCAGGCAGACACTGCACTGCTGGGTTACATCTCTGGCCCTGAACCTTATTCTTTTTCAATTCAAGGAATTTAATGATTTGGGTAATTGTCGATGAGTTAAAAGTCATTGGCACTCATCAACATGTATGTGTCTACAGTCTGTTTAAAAGTATTTTGAAATATAATCTACAATCAATGAATTGAACGTAAAACAATAGTGAGAACTGGGACTGAGGAAACTCACTATTAAACATTCCTCCTTCAGTGTTTCACCGGGGAGTCATTCATACAAATGGTTTACTTCTAGAGATTCATGCTATTCTAGACAAATAGATGAAATCTGGTTTATAGTTTTATAGCATTTGCTCTAGACTCAAAGTTTAAAGAATACTTTCTGTCCCTTAAATTAAATGCAGATTTTGTCATTGCCTAATGCTAAACCAGAAGGGAAGAGCACGTGAAAGCACATCTGTGAAATAAAACAGTGACATCAAAAGTTAAAAAAGGACAAAGCTGAGAAGTGTTAGAGATGGATTTGGAAGCAGGTGGAGGAAATCCATTGTATTTCTATATTGTAGCAAAGGACAAACAAAATAGGCAAAGATACTTCAAGATAGTACAGAAAACGCAACTTTCCTGAAAATAAAAGTGATCATACCTATAGATTTAGGGAACAAGATAAATCCCAGAAAAATTAAGGCATAAGTATTAAGAGAAAGACACACATGGAAAGCAACCAGCAAGGAATGGGGCAGTGGATTGTCTTCAAGGTTTACCACACCATAGTACGGTGGAGTGCTTGCTTTACATAACAAATTTATCTTGCAATCTTAGGGTTGGAAGTTCAAGATGAAGATGTGGGTGGGTTTGGTTTTTTTTCTTTCAAAGCCAGCTTCTTATTAAATCCTCACATGGCCTTTTCACATTGTGTCTTTCTCTTTTTTTAAGGACACCAGAAATGATGAATTAAGAATTCCACCTGTGTGAACTCATTTAACTGTTAGAACCTCCTTAAAAGTCACAGTGACAGTTGGGACAGGTGGGCAGTTCCTAATGAGCAATCAGGAAAAGAAGTTCAACCATCAGTGAGCAGATGGCATGAGGCTTGTGGCACCGTGACTGCAGGACCACTCAGTGCTACAAAAGTTAAGTCAAGCAAAAACAGGAGACACTGGTCAAAAATTTTATCATAAGACAAGTTGTTTTGAAATAAAATTTGTTTTAAAATGTGCAGACTCAGGTAAATAGTTTTCCTGAGTTCTTCATGAAAATGAAACTTAAGTTCTACAAAAGGAACTAATAGAAATATCACCATGTTAAACTTTACTTCAGCCATAAAATTCATAAATAAAATGGCTGGAAACACACAAGGTCACACAAGCAGCACAATAATTAAAGTCAAATAACTTTTAGGGCTATGTTTACATAATAGAATATACAATAATCCCCAAAGTGGTAAAATAGGGAAAAAATAGTGGACCATGTGTCTAAGAAAAATTCCTTCTTTAAATTAAATTTGAGCAACAAAAGACATGCACAAGAATGTTCCAAATCACATTGTTTGCACTTTTGAATCTGAAACCTATTCAAACGTCCTTCAGTGATAGAATGAATAAAGTATAATGTATTCAAAAATGAAATACAATGCAGTAATGAAAACAGACAATATGTGTTTTAGTCAGGGGTTGTGCAGATTACAATTAGAATCAGGACACAGAATTTATAATATTATTTTATGATGGTCACCCAGAGCTAACACAAGAAAGTTCAGGAAATCTGTCCACAACACTAAAGACACAGAATATTCAGCCAAGGGCCTGGATCCCACAGCAATGTCCTTCATGAGTCCAGATGAAGACCCAGAGCCCACGACAATGACTCCCACGAGTCCAACTGGAGGACTAGAGCCCATGAGAAGGACTCACGCCAGTCTGTTTTATGGATCCGTGCTGGGAAGGTGCAAAGGTCAGTGGTGGAAGCCAGAATGTCTATGCCAGCGGGGTGAAGGAGCTGTGCGGGTAGGTTGACACTCATAATAAAGACCAGTGCTGTCCTGAAAAGCACCACAGCCATCCTCAGTGACACGGAGGTCCTGAGCTCCTCCGATGATAAAAGCAGTCCAGTACATGCCAGAAAGCCAGCATGACAAGTTTGTCCTGGAGATTAAATAGCATATGTCTTCCCCTATGGAGCCAGAAAGTGATGTAAGGACCAGAGCGCCTAAAGTGAACCACAGCCACTCTCACCAACAAAGTCCCGAGCTCCTCCAATGGCAATGGTTGAACTCACACTGGGGAAGCTAGTCATGACAAGGTCCTCCAGGAGAACCAAAGGCTCAAACAGCATCACTTAGAGAAACCCACAATGTCTCTATTTATCCTGGCAACTTTCCTCAGGTGGGCCATCTACACGCAGCACCATGCTGATTTAATTCAGGTGGTGTTAAGTTGACCATTAATCCATAACAATATGAAAATTACAAGTAACAATATAACAGTAAGATAAAGAAGTAGATATACAAATTCCATACTATACGATTTTATTAAATACATTTTTTTAAAAATAGCTCCCAAATAGGCTAAGTTAATTTATATATTAGAGGTCAAGATGGAGATAAGTGATAAAAAACGATGATTGTTTTTTAATCCGGGTGTGGCTTACAACTATGCTTTTGTTTTATGCAAATTTATGTAATAAAAGTACACACTCAGGATCTATGTACTTTCATATATGTATGTGACAGTTCTAAAAAGTTTAAAAAAATTAAATTGCTAAAAGTAACCTTGGAACTCCTGTTTAGTGCATAGAAGATACATTTTTTAACAATCAAAAAGGAAACTGTTGGTAAAACAGATACATTGGACTGATAATAAACATTTTAACAGTACTGTTACATCACACAGAGATCTTGGGTTAAGGGATAAACTCCAATGATGGTTACTTTTGTAGATGAGATATTGATCTAAAAACAAGAGATACTGGAGTCTGTCATTGGTTGCCAAGTATTAATAGGTTTTGGAAAGCAGTGGTTCAAAGGACTTCCTGCACACTGAAAAAAACCACAGGTCACGGGAGAACTAACAGGGAAATTTTAGCTAATGAGAATAACTTTCTAATAGACTTGTGACTTAAAGGTAAGTATTTGCTTACCTCCCAGATTCAACTAAACACTAAGTGTTGAATTTTTGTTTTTGTTTTCTTTTCCCTACATTTTGAAAGAATTTGTAACCTACAGTTACAAATTCAACCTACAGTTACAAATTTGTAACCTACAGTTTCACAGACCATAGTGTCTCTATTGTGGCCCAGGATGATTGTATTACAATCCAGTTACTGTATACATTTTCCCTTTGGTCTTCTCCTTGGTATAGATAAAGTGCTAACGTGATCTTTCTGCAACTTGGCCTTGTTAAGCTTTACCTGAGACTTGCGTTCCTAGGAAACAGATATAATTAAGAAATATCCTTCCTCATACTTCTGTGTGCTACTGTTTCACATGTAATCGAGATAAAACTCACTGCTACCCCCTTATTTATGTATAACAATGCCATATGGGGACACTCCAAACTCCCATGCTGCGCCTTCTCCATGGCTAACTGGATGTTTTTGTTGCCTGATCAGTCTGGACAACGTGATTGAGAACTTTACTTCACCAAAGCTTATTTAAGTTTCCTGCTTTCCCTCAAGTTGAAGAGTTTTGACTCACCTGCGGTGTACGACAGCACACACCTCCTCTAAAATGGTGTCTTTAAGGAATTGATGGACCTCAAGGTAAAATATTCTTTAACATACTACCCAGCCAAAGCACTTCTACCCAGGCATCTGGTTCCCGCACACCTTCATTTTCTACCAATGTTCACTCCTCCCTTTAAAAGAAAAGAGTTTTTGTCTGATCTTTGAGACATTTTCCCATATCATGGTTGAAGCATTCTTATTGTAATAACCTCCCTCATCCTATTGCAATTGTTGGTCTATTTCTTTGCAATAATCCTTTTAAACAAGTTCTCTCCTCATCTCTTGTTGTCTTTTTATCACACCAATCAAAATGTACCACCCCCCTAGTACAAACCTTTTTGGATTTTCAATGGCTTTATAATAAAAGCCAAATTTTCCTTGTTTTAAGGCCCTCCCTGAGCTAGTTTATTCCAAGCAAGTCCTTCTTTAATCGTACATCGTTCCACTCAGAGACTATCTCACTGGCACACACCTTTCCCAAAACATCCTACTTACATGGAATTTGTTCTGAAACTTAGATTTTTCAACTTTTCTTTTACTCTTCTTGCATTCTTTTTAGATTTGTTTTGCTTGTCTCTCAGGTTTCAGGTTGATGGTCCCTTATGTAGTAGACCTTCTTGGACTTGTCATATAAGGGCTTATTCTTCTTTTAAATTCTTCAAAATATTTCTTATATTCTTTGCCTCATTATAGTTATTATAGCGGCACTTTAAATGAGCTTTATCATCACATTCTAAGAAGGCAAGATCCTATGTGCTTTACATTTGCCATCAATAGTACCTGTCCCTTGGAAGATAAATGCAGCTTGATCAGTAAAATTTTTGTATTAGTTTAACAAAAATGAATTGGTTGCCTAGGCATAGGGAAAGCAGAGACCAAAGTGGTGGAATCTACCTGCAGCAAAGGACAGTTTATTGGTAACATTTTTGTTCTCAGTCAAAAAACTAAACTTGAGCTAGTTTAAGTAAAAAGGGGTGATGGTTACTGACCGCATAAGACAATCAAGACAAGGGATACGGACTTACACAGTTAGGGGCCACCCAATCGCAAGTGTCAAGAAGCTCAACTTACTTAATTTACTTTAGTTGGAATGTTATAGTCTAAGTTTTGGCTTTAATGCAATTTAAAATAGGTGCTCAAATGGGATTCCAACATGTCTCTCATCATTTGCAGATTCTCACCATTCTCTTTATGTGGAAGCTCCATTCTTTGGGCATCCTTGGAGGGTAAGATTAGAGGAAAGAAGCAATCCCTCTTTATAATTTCTCCAAGGTCTGCTTTGTATAAGTCTTGTACATTACTATTATTTTTTAGTGATTCCTATTAAAGTTTTAAAAGCCACTATGAGGCCATTGAATGAACTCACGTGTGTCCTCTGAACCAATCTCTATGATGAGCAGAGCGTAACTCCCTGTTTGCTTTAAGGCTTTGTTGCATATTTACCCGTGTGTGGAGGTGGAGCCATTCCCCAACACCGGAAACAAGTGTGGCAGAGAGCTCAGTCGCCATCCTGTATAGTTCTATTGCCGGACAAGTGCCAGAAGCAGTAGAAGCGAAAGACCAGTGATCTCTACACAGGATCACAGAGCCAAGGTGACCTGTGGACAAATAAACCTAGAGCCCAAACACCCTCAGAACATGTTGCCTCCACCTGTATCACACTACACTCCTGCTTTCCCCTTGGGAGTGAAGCCCATAGATCACATCCTTCCTTCCCTTTCAACAAATGTGATTACAGTACTCAGTAATACTGTAACATTTAAAAATATATCAAACAATTTATTTCTTTTTCCCAATAAACAGCAAATATTGAATGATATTTCTGAACAGCCATGTCCACAAAAGTTTGCTGTCAGAGGACTAGCACAGAAAATAAAAACCCAAACCCAGTTAGATTACCATTGTCACACAAAGCAACAACACTAACCTATCCAAGAACAAATGTGACAACAGGCAATCAAAATGTCTTAGTACCTTGTAAAGTTAGAAAAAATTTACAAATATATGACACCGAAGAAGTCAGAAAACTAATAGTATGCTTCAGCAATACACAGTGCTCTTGGTATCACTTTTCAAATTTGATGTGCTTTTTCTGCAAACTATTTCTAATCCAGATTTCATGGAACTCTTTTCCCTACTCTTTTCTTATCTTTCCAAGCATATAAAGAATTTCCTGTAAACAGATTTTAATTGCACTTAACAGAAAATTAATCCTTCCCTCTAGATAGTACATGTTGCCTCATCAAACCAAAAAACAATTCAAACCTGGCCTGCCTCTAACCAGAAGCCACATTTTAAGATCTTACTTGTAAGAGCAAGAAAGCTCCTAGGTGAGAGTAAGGAAGGTAATTTAAATATGGGTGAATGTAAGAACAAATTCCCAGGCCCTGTTACTCTCTTTGTTGAAACCCATTCTTTTGGAAAATCGTTTTCTTTAGCTATTGGACAACAAAATGCATTGTCAAGAAATTTTATAGCAATAATTATAAAAGATGTCCATTTGAACCCATTGAGATCTCACTGATTTTATAACACCCAGCAGACCTCCCTGCAGGAGAACACTATATTTATGTGAGCAATATATGCGAGAATTGAGATCGTAAAATTAAATGACCACATAGAACTGTCATTTATATGATGAGAGCTTACATATGTGAAGGCTGGTTTATTTTGCAGCATTGGGTTGCATTAAATGGTCCACTCTCAGTGAATGTTTTTAATCACGCATTTCTTCACTCTTTCTGCAATATTACACTTGAAGGACTGGCAAGCAGTTTGCTGTGAAATGCTAAATGGTTACTGGCACCACTATTCTGACAGTAGAGCTCACTAAAATAGAAGTACAGTACATATTGTATGCAATTGTTTTATGAGAGACATTATGGTTACTAGAATAACATTTCACCATTACCAACTGCTGAGAGAAAAGTCATTAAGATATTTGGCAAGCCAGTGCAATTTTTCAGCAGAGCTGTACTACAAGACCTAAGAACAGCTTCCATCGAGAAAGACTGGCTGGATTGCAAGAAAAAAGAAATCAAGATACAAGTCTTCTCTGTTGTTTTATTTAGAGCACTTTATTTTCAGAGTCCAATAAGGAAGTTACAAGATTGAATATGTCAGGAGTGTCAGGAGAAAAATAGGAAATGCTTGTGTGAAGCATATGTATGTTTCGTATACAAGTAGTTCCTGCATATGTTTATGTTTATGTGAGTGCCTGTGTGTGTAAAAGATATATCTCTGTGATAAGTCCTATAAAAATTGCCAATATGTTAAAAACTCAGCTGTTCCTAGGGAACTGCTTGTGTCCAGAGACTAATCTGTATATTTTTAACAGTCAATCTATTATCTTTTATTTTAATAAAAAGACATTCATGGATGGAGTAGGAGTCAAGTTAAGGATCCATCTATAAATACCTCATCCAAATAGAGGATGAGAAAACAAGTAGCTGTATGTAAGCATTTAACCTTTTCCAGTGTGATTATTTGTGATTAAGAAGTCATAATTTTAAAAGTGTTTTGAATATATATATATATCATTCTGAATATTTATATCTATAAATTTATAGGCCTATATGTATTATATATACATATATATTTTCTTCAAAATAGATGGCTTTTTGATTGTTACATTGACAAAGCTTACCACCTACTCTTACAAGTACTACTTTCTCATATTACTTCTTTCCACCTCATTACATCATGAAAAAACATAAGCATTCATGAAAAACAAATACACCTTGGGCTGTGTTCTTAAAACAATAAACACTGAATTATTTAGTCAAATATTTGACTGTTTATGAATAATTGTGAAGGCAAGACTAAGCTATTTTATTCTCAGTGGCATGCTAACTTTTATGGAGGCCCCAGTCAATAATTCATAGTCAAACAAATTGAAATTTGGAAGTTTTCTAACAAATATTAGCCTCTAGCAGATATTTAAGATTACTCAGGAAACTAAATTCTGTTATTTTATATTCAAGACTTAGAACTATGTAACAGTGTGTCTAATTTATATCAAAATATACAAAAGAAAAAATATTTAGTCATTTTAAAAAACCAAACTAGAGAATTAGGCAAATATTTCATTCTATGATGTTTTGGTGCATATAGAATTATCCCAAATATATGTAACATGTAGAATCATCATGGTTAGGTTGCCATCATAGTAAATATTTCTTTTTATGTTTATTTTAATTGATAAATGAAAACATAACAATTATATAATTTTATAGGGAACCACTGGGAATGTCTCTGCATGAATACATTGAGTATTTAAATCTGATCAGTCATCTGTCTTCTAAAACATTTATCATTTCAGTGAGTTGAAGACATCCAAAATCCTTTGTAGCTCACTAGACTGTGCAATAGTACACCACAACTTTTTACTCTTAACTATAACTTAGTACCAATCAATCAACATTTCCCTGTCTTTTCACTTCCATTCTCTCAAACCTCTGGAACCATCATTTTTATCTAAATTTTCTATCTGATATAACATGGAAAGTCTGTACATGCCATCTCTACAGATCTCAACGTATGAGTGAAATCATGAAGAACATTAATTGTAAGTGAAATATTTTACTTAAAATAATATTGCTCATCCCCACCATGCTGTGGCAAAAAACAGCATTTCATGGTGAAATAGTATTCCATTGTTCATGAGTGCCACATTTTCTCAGTCCATTCATTGGCTGGTGGAACCTTAGTTTGCTTCTATTTCTCCGTTATCATTGGATGTTATGACATGCATAGAAGTACAGAAATCTTTTTGAAATATGGATGTCATTTCCTTTAGATATATACCCCGTAGTGGAGCTGCTAGATCATATAATGGTTTCTTTCCTTTTAAATTTGTTGAGGAATACCCATTTAACTTAAATTCCCAACAGTACTTTGTACTGGTTCTCTTTTCTGCACATCTATGTCAGCACTGATTACTATTAGTGTTTCTGGAGTGAGGTAATAGCTCATGGTGGTTTTGACTTGCATTTTCCTGATGACTAGTGATATTGAGCATTTTTATATGCCTGTTTAACATTTGTGTGTATTCTGCTATGAAATGTCTACTTAGGTCTATTACTTATTTTCAAAATGAGTTATTTATCTTTTTGCTCTTTCGTTATTTATATATTCTGGATTCCAGACTTTTTTCAGAAATATAGTTTGCAAATATTTTCTTCTGTTCTATAGAATGTCTCTTCACCCTGTTGAATGTGTTCTTTACTCTATAAAAGCCTTTTGTTTGATGTTATTCTCTTTCTAGCTTCGCTTTTGTTTCTTGTACTTTTGTGGTTTTCTCCAAAAAATTTTCGCTCATTCCAGTGGCCTAAAACATTCTTACTGTGTTTTCTTCTTCTAGTATTTTCATAGTCTCAAGTGTCGCACTTTATTTTTTAATTATTTTGTTTAATTTTTGTAGTTTCATTCTTCATATTATAAACATCTGATCTTTCCATTACTGTTTTTTAAAAAGACTGACCTTGGCCAGTGTGTTTTCTTAGCACTCTGTTGAAAATCTCTTGGTGGTAGGTGTGTGGGTTTGCCCCTGGGTTTCTACTTGGTCTGAGTGTCTGTCTTTATGTCAGTAGCATACTGTTTTATAGTACATTTTAAAGTCAGTCAGTCATGTAGTGTATTTTCTTCTGCTTTTCTCACCCTGCAGATAGCTTTGGCTATTTGTGTGGGTGTATACAAAGTTTCTGTGATTCTACAGTTTTCACTATTGTTATGCTACTTCTGTGAAGAGAGTTATTGGTATTTTAATAGTGGCTATATCATTTTCAGTAGTATGGGCATTTTAACAATACTGCTTCTTCCAACCAGTGAACAATGGGTGTTTTTGCTTGATTTTGAGTATGTATTCTCTTTAATTCCTTTCATCAATTTTTTTAGTTATCCTTATAGACAACTTTCACCTCTTTGATTAAATTTACTCTTAATTTACTACTTTTTGGTAATTTCTGTAAAAGAATTTTTGGTTTGTTTTTCCACTTCACATAATTGGTTATGGGTATATAATAACCTACTTTTTACATGTTAACATACAATTTATATCTAGAATTGTGAGTATTTTTCATTTCATAGCTTTTATCTTCCTAATCTATGATAATAAAACTCATAAATAACCATAAAGTAAATATGAAAATCACATTAATTTTTAAAGCAACTTTACACAGCACAGGTGACAAGGAAGATACTGTTTTTAGCAGAGGAGAGTTTTACTAAGAACAAAGAGTGCTTACCCAGGCACCTCCAACAACTTCCTTTCAATCCATATACTTCATTTCAAATTTTAAAATATAGCATTTATACAGATAGTATTAAAATATGATCATTTTATTCAAAAATAACAAATACCTTTACCTATCTTGGCATATACAACATGGTATGTTACTTTCCAATTATAGCAAAAGTAGCCTTGGGTATGCCAATGAATTACAGCCCTAGAAATTTGGATTGGGGCCAATGAAAGAGCTGGTACATGCTGTCATTTTGCTATATTTCCCCCTTTCTATCTGAGATTTAACCTATTAATCACAAATCATTCTGTAAAATTTCTATAACTTATATACACAGCATATTCCATTATTTTGTGTGTAAATAGGAAAGAGTGAATTTCATTCTAAAGTGAAAGTGCTTAGGGCAACATTTAGCTTCCTTAGTTGGTTGGTTTCTTTCTTTCTTTCTTCTCTTCTTTCTCCTTTCTTTCTTTTATTTTGGTATTTCTTTATCTTGTGTCTCTTGGCATCATAAGTAGCACATGGTAGTGATATTCAAATGAAAGAATGACCTGATAATAAATTAATCAACAATTAGGATAAATAAATAAAGGAATAGTTAACACTACTGTCCCAAAATGCATTTCCTGTATTAAGCATAATGTTTGGTTATCTCATATTAGAAGATATTTATAATTATGTTAGTATGTGTTTCCCATATGCTGTATGTATATTGAAATTTTTGTTTATATCAGATAAAAATACCAGAAGGGTTCAGGAAACTTAAAAAACCATCACAGAAAGGCTCTGGCTGCCAATCTATTAAGAATTTTTTAATGAAACAACAGATATCTTAAAAATGTTGAACAGTAGCCCTTGGGAAAAGATTTTAACAGAACATATACTTCAGTTTAAAAAGAGTTGTAAAAATCTGCCTGGTAAACACAATAGCTTTATGTTTTCAAAGTTTTTAAGGCCTATTGCTCCAGGGACAGCATAATTAAACTCACGGAGAAAAAATTTAGATCATAAAAGTTGAATAAGTCAAAATATAAAATATTCAATTATTATTTCCTGTGGGGTTTGTTTGGTAAACATTTCAGGCATAGTCCACCCTAGGTTTCTTCTGTTCCCCATCTTTTAAGGGCTGTCTGGGGAATAAACCCACATTTACCCACTCAGTTGCTTTACTTTCTTTTAGTCTTCTTATATTTTATTAAATGATGTTTTCTGAAACATAAGTACTTCAGAATTTAGTCCTTACAGTTTTTTTGTGTTGTTCCTTTCACCCACAGAACTGCTGCAATTAGCCGTATAAAAAGGATCCATTAGGACGGCCGTCCATTCTTTGGGGTTTTAGCTACAGTTGTTATTTTCATGGAGTTTTGCTTCCAGTCTTGCCTCATGTCTACTATTTTAAATGACCCAGTATAAAATAACTCTCCTGGCACAGAGGATTTTGTTTCATTAAATATACAGAAACTCTCAGATGAGGTTATTATTTATATTCCAATTTCACAAATAATATAAATGTTAGAGATCAACTTATTTCTTACCCACCATGTGCTTGCTTATGAAATGTGAGCTTAAGATGAATATTGCATAATATTTAAAATATGTTACATATAAATACACCTCTAAGGACTGAGTATATGTTGAAATAAGTGGTCTAAAACTTAGATATGCATTAATACTGCATTTGCATTGTTTTTAATCAATATACTGATAGCCATTCACCATACCCTCATGCTTTTTCTGTCTCATCAACTGACCACATAGTTTCTCCAGTGAACCCAAATCATCAAGTAGTGTTTTATGATAAAGTGTATTAATCTGTACTGTAGAGGTTGACTTAAAAATGAGCATTATTTTCCTTAATAAGCCATATTTTAATGAAACCAATGAGAATCTATTGTTTATGTAACAACTTGCTCAATTTTATATTTTGTGTAATTTATGATTATTGCCTATTCATTTGTTTAAATAGGATAATTGATAATTATAATTTTAATGTTTTCCGCAGTTATCTTTTAGTGTCCAGCAGTCAAAGGTGATGATAATCTTTTGAATACTTTTTCTGTGTACGTGGCTATTGACACAATACATATATTCTTCCAGAGGTGCAAAGCAGAGTCTAAATTTTCTAGTATCTCTGCAAGTATTGCTCAGAAATGTGTCCTCAATCATATCAGCCAGACAAACCCAAACAAGAATGCTTTGGACATTGTGGACTTGATGCCAGGCATTGCACAGAGCTTCTGTTTTGTTGGTGCAGTCAGAATAAAAAAGCTTAACAAGACACAGTTTCTAAAAAAGAAATAACATCTATGTTATAGGTCTCACAGACTCAAAAGTGTTACATGTTGGGTTTCACTTCTCAGTGGGGTTTGTGGCACGAGGGAGCTTTCTTCATTAAGCCACTTCTTCATTGCTAGTATTGTTCCTGGAAATTGGTTCTGAATCTTTGTCTTTCTGAAGACTGATATATTTCATATCTTTTTAAAAACTATTTTTTCTTTTTGCAGTGGCTAAAGTAGACACTGGTGGATACTCTGACTGATGTTCTAACATAAAAGTTGGGACATGTCTTTGTACTCTATGATTATAGATTTGGAAGAAAAATAAGGTAATATTCAATAAATAAATCAAATTCAGTGTAAGTTTTTAAAAAAAATTATGCCCTAATTTAATAAGCATTAATATGTGTATTAGGAAAAAGAGGGTGAAATAATTCAAACCTAATTGTGTAGTTAGAAATAACCACACATGATAAAAATATGTTACTATTTCAAATTTTTTTTATTTTGGGTGCACTGAAAACCTGTTTATTCTCACTGTTTAAAATACAATTCTAGCAGTTAATCTGAAATGAAGAAACAAAAAGAATTGTCTTAAAATATTGACAAGGTGAAAGACTTCAAAAGGCAAGTAAAACATGCAAATGACTTTAAGAAGCTTGCAATAGTTTCCTCATTGAAAATTCAAGTTGGACTGGTGATATAGCTCAGTGGCAGAGAACTTGCCTAGGGCATTCAAGGTCAGGAATTCAATCCCTCTGACTGAAAAAAATGGTTAATTAATTAAAGGAATAAAAGATATAAGCAAATGTTCTGAAGAGTGACTCTAAATTACAAAACACTATTTTATATAGCAGAGTAGTGAAACTGGAAATCCAATTTGATACAACTAATTTATGTTTTTCTAAAATAACATCCCTACACTAATGCAAATAGATAGATAATTAACAAGATGACTCTGTTTATCTGGACAAATATTGATACCAAAATAAATAGCAATGTAATTATCTCAAAAACAGCAGATTATTGCCAAATGGATTTTTGTGCTATAACTACAAAATTCTTAAATTCTTAGCCTATCACATGTATACTGCACAAACATCCACTGAGAATTTAAAACAGCCATGAAATAATATCTTGGCTACAAACATAATTGCACATTTAAAAAAATAATTTAAGAAAGAAAACCAGAGTTGAGTATCTTTTCCAAAGTAAAAGAACCAAAATTCTTGCATTTTTTCAAAGCATACTTCAAAAACAGAGGGGGGAAAAAAAGCTATGTTACATTTTTAGGTAAATGAATTCACTTTGAGATCACACTTTTAAGTGAAATAAATTTGACACACATGATTAAATATTGCATTGTCTCTCTTGTGTGAGAATCCAAAAGCATGAACAGGACTAAAATGGATGATAGATACCAGGATGTAGGATGAATATCTTCAAATGGGAAGAGGAATGAGGAAGGTGACTGGGAAAAGAAGGGAGACAAAAGAAAAAACAAGAGAATAGATGGAAAAAATAGAAAGAAAGCATTTGCAAATGGAGAAGGGAGGAGAAGTTTAAGGGCTGAGAGGAGAATGTGGGAAAAGAGAATTAAGATGTGTTGTGGCACATACAAATTCCTATGATGAATGTGATCAATATATACGACATATTTGTTCTAATAAAAATAAAGTTAAAAAATAATTCCTGCAAAGGTTAATGTGTTCAAAGCCAGTGCTTTGGAAAGCAATTGGATCACAAGGAATTATTAATCCTCCAATAAGTTCATAGTTGAATACGTGAAGGTTTCCTAGATGCGTCACTAGATCGTGGACTGGAAGGTCTTCTTATTCCTGGTTCCTTTCTTCCCTTTCTATTCGCCAGCTGCCGTGGAGTGAGCAGCTTTGCTCAGCTAGGATTTTCTCCCATACCATTTCTGCCTTACACTGAGCCAACCATGAACCTCTAACCGCTGCAACTTCTCCTACTTTAAGCTGCAAGTTTTAAGCATCTACTCTTGCACAACTTTGCATTTCTTTTCTGTTTCTGGAATAAAATGATTTTATCTTGTAATTCAGAAATGCAGAAATCCTGATAACTTCTTTATTGCATTTTTTTTTACCAATCTTTGATATGCTTTGGAGACAAAGGGTGTTATCAAAATATGAATCTATTTCACGTGTTTAAATGAGCATCTGCAAAACTTAGTTCTCTTTTTCAGATAGTTGAGAGATGTGTTAGTTTCATGGGAGGCCTATAATAAAGGATCACACATTGAGTGTGTTAAAATGACAAAAATGTATGGTCTCACAGCTATGGAAGCTAGAAGTCTAACATCAACGTGTGTGTAAGACCATGCTCCCTTTGAAACTTTCAAGAATCTTTCTTTGCTCCTTTCTAATTCCTGTATTGCTAGCAATCCTTGACATTCCTTGAACCATACCTTTAGCACTTCAGCCTCCCTGTCTGTTGTCACATGATGGTCTTAGTAATTCTCTCTTTCTTATTATGATTCTAGTCATATTAGATTATAAATTCACTTAGTGATTTCATTTTAATTTAAAGAACCTAATTAAATAAGGACACACAAGTGCTGAGGTCAGGATTTTGGTGCATCTATTTAGGAGAATAAAATTCCACCCAAAATACTAGAAAAATGCTGCTATTACTAACATTAAATTGAATATCCAATGTTATATATAAGCCTATATATCTATATCTATATATATATACAAATTTTCAATACATATGTGTCTTTGCCCTTATATATCCAAACATGTACATACACATATACATACATATATAGAGATATACTTATACATTTACTTGTAATTGTCTTACTGTACTATCTCAGATTTTGACATCCATTTGTTCAGCCCATGCCTGAATCATTTAAGTCTATATAACGTTTATTCCTTTGTTTGAATTTAGGCTATAATTCTAACTGATAACCTGATGAAAGGAATTCAGTAAAAAGGCCCGAGTTTCTCATTTTAATAGCAGTGAAGTGTTTTAATAATTTACATACTTTCTAATAATAAAATTAATATGGAGCTCTTTTGGATTAGTGCACTTTACTTTTTATAATTTGTAGGTACTTATAATTCAAAAAATCAGATGTTTGGTACTGACTGGTGGAGGAATACACATTAAAAATTTAACTGCACAGACATACAAACAATTTCCAGTAAACTAACAAGCCAAGAATGCAGTTATTTTGGTAACCTCAACAGAAAAATCAAACAGCTGGAGAGCATGACTATTGAAATGTATGGTTAATGATTTTAAAATACCTTACAGAGTGTAGTATACATGTATACTATAGTTATTTATAAACTAAAGATTCTGCCTCATAAATAAATATAAAGTATTATTTACAATATCTTGTATCAAGCTCTCATATAAAATATAATAATTTTAGTTATATAAACTGTGGTGTGGCCTTCACGCCCAGGAAGTCTCCCAGAAAGCAGCATCTCAGGCTCTCTTTGGGACCCAAAACTCCCAAACCCGTAGAGTGGCCTGGGCTGTTTGGATGGAAAGTCTGCGCAGACCTGCATCTTGGCGCAACTCTTTGGGACTAGTAAGCACGCCCTTCATCCGCAGGGAACTGCCTAGAGATCGGCATCTGGGCCAGGTCTGTTTGGGCCCATAGCCCCGCCCTTCACACCCAGGAAGTCTCCCAGAAAGCAGCATCTCGGCCTGTCTCTTTGGGACCCGAAACTCTTGGACCCGCAGAGTGGCCCAGGCTGTTTGGATTGGGAATATTGTGGAGACTGGCATCTTGGCCAGGTCTCTTTGGGATTGGGGACTTTTCAGAAACCAACATTCTGGCCTGACTCTTTGGGACCTGTAGGCCCTTCACTCACAGGGAACCTCCTGGAGACCTGCCTGGGACAAGGCACGGAGGCCTGGCCTGCCTGAGATTCCACAGGCTCCGGGGTGACCACACCCAGCATTCACCTTACAACTTAGGGAGCCAGGAGCCCACAGAGGGGAGTTAGGACCCTGTGAGGAAGCCAGGAGCCTGTGGGGGAGCCACTGCCCCTCCAGGAACTGAGGGTGTAACAGGTAATTTGCCACATAAGCAGAGAAAGCTTTGGAACACCGCTCAAAGTAAGG
>PVJX010007728.1:0-65762 GCA_004027295.1 Dolichotis patagonum | reverse complement strand
TTGATCCATTCTGCCAGTCTGTTGCTTTTGATTGGTGAGTTGAGGCTGTTTACATTAATGGTTATAACTGTTATATATTGGTTGATTGTTGACATGTTATCTTTCTGCTGTTGTATCTTTAGCTTTCCATTCTATTTAATTGTCTACCTTGCTTGGTGGGTTTATCCTATGTGTATCTAGAATATCTTTCAGTATTCCTAGGTTTTGTGGTCATGAAATTTTTCAGCTTTTGTTTGTCATGGAAGTATGCTATTTCTCCATCCATTTTGAAGGACAGTTTTGCAGGGTACGTCAGTCCAGGTTGGAAGTGGTTTTTCCTTTAGGATCTGAAATACTTCACTCCATGCTGTTCTTGACTTCATTGTTTCTGTTGAGAAGTCTGCTGTGATTCTGATAGGTTTTCCTTTATAGGTGATCTGTCTTTTCTCTCTAACAGCTTTTAGTATTCTGTTCTTATGGTGGGGTTCTGGGATAGTGATTATTATATGTCTGGGTGTAGTTTTGTTTTGGTTATGGCTATTTGGAGTTCTATATGCTTCACTAATCCAAATGTCAGTTTCCATTCTCATGTTTGGGAAGTTTTCAGCTATTACTTCTGTAAATATCATCTTGATATTATTTTGGCTGTTCCCTTCTTTTTCATTTATCCCTATTAATCTTATGTTATTTTTCTTTGCATCATGTTGCAGCTGTTGAATTGTTATTTCCTGATTCTTTGTTATTTTTAAAATATCTTTCCTTTCCTGTTCACTAGCTACGATCTTATCTTTGAGGTCTGAAATTCTATCTTCACATTTGTTGAGATGGTTATTATAGCTTTCAATAGAATTTTTGATTTCCTGTATATCTCTTTGAATCTGCTTTATGTATTCTGTTTGTTTCTCATAGTGTTCTTTCAGGGATTCTATCTTTTTGCTTTGTTCCTCTAATGTTTTAGATGTGTCTTCACTAGATGTGTTCACTATTTCTTCCATTACTTTTATCATTTCTTCTTTTACCTGGGCAATTATTTCTAACTTGAATTTCTCCATAGTTTCCCCTAGTTGCTTCTTTATTTCAGTTGATATCATTTCAGTTGTTTCAGGTGTATTGCTTCTATTTTCTTCTATGTACATGGCTCCCAGGCTTTCTTGGGATGGGCTGTTGATTTGAGCCTGCCTTTTGGTCTTTCCTTTTGTCATTTTTCTTTATTTCCTTGGTTTGAGTGGTGTTCCAAAACTTCTTCTGGGTGTGCTGCAAATCTCCTCCTGCACCCTCAGCTACTGGAGCAGTGTCAGCTCCTATGCAGGTACTTGGCCCCCTAAATTGAGAAGTGGAAGCAGGGTGTGAAGAACTGGGGCCAGAGAAATCCCCAGGAAACAATCCTCTGTCCTAGGGGTGTGGATATGAACTCAGCAGCTGGCCATGCTGGTCATAAGCTGTCCCCAGGCCAGCCCAATTGAGCCCAGAGTCCTCAAGCAAGGTTCCTGCCTCCTGACCTGAAACAAGGCCACTGAGCATGGTTGACTGAGGCCCTGCAATCTGCTGGACCAAGTCCAGCATCTTGGTAGCTCCTCAGGAACTCAAAATCCGGAATGTAGGTCTCCAACTTTACCCAGGTCACTGGAACTCACCTCAGGCAATCTTCACCTCTCTGGAGATTCTCAGCTTTCTTAATTGAGATGTAGAAGCTGGACGTGGAGAACTAGGGCCAGCAGAGCCCCAGGGGTACAATCCCCTGTTCTAGGGTTGTGGATATGAACTCTGCAGCCAGCAGTGCTGGTTGCAAGCTGTTCCCAGGCCAGCCCAATTGAGCCCAGAGTCCTTGAGCAAGGTTCCTCCCTCCTGGACTGATACAAGGCCACAGAGCATGGCTGACTGAAGGCCCACAATCCACTGGACCCAGTCCAGCATCCCAGTAGCTCCCCAGGAGCTCAAAAACAGGAATTTAGATCTCCAACTCTCCCCAGCTCACTGGAACTCACCCCAGGCAACCTCCACCTCTCTGTAGACTCCCAGCTCTTGATTGAGATGCAGAAGCTGGGTGTGGATAACTGGGCCTGGCAAAGCCCCAGGGGCACAATTGCCTGTCCTACGGGTGTGGTTTTCTTTTTTAATTCTTTTAAGTTCTAGACAGAAGTCCTTTGTCTAAGGGACAATTCACTAAGATTTTCTCCCAGTTTGTGGGTTTTCTTTTAACTATGCTGGAGATTTCTTTTGACCTGCAGAAATTCTTTAATAAGATGTGATCCCAGTTATTAATTCTGGGAAGCAGTGCAGTTTTATTCTTGTTCGTGAATTCTCTACCTATACCTATGTCTTCAAGATTTTTACCTAATTTGTCTTCCAAACAGATTTAGTGTTTCTGTTTGAATATTTAGATCTTTGATCAATTTAGATTTTAGCTTAGTACATGGTGATAGGCATGGTTCTAGTTTTAGTTTTTGGCATACAGAGAGCCAATTTTTCCAGCACCATTTATTAAAGAGACTATTGTTCTTCAAGTGAACATGTTTGGCCCTTTTATCAAAGATAAGGTGGTTGAGTGAGATTGTGGTTGTTGTTGTATCTTCCAATCTATTCTATTGATCTTCAGGTCTGTTGTTATTCCAGTGCCATGTTGATTTTATTACTGTAGCTTTATAGTATAACCTCAAGTCAGGGATTGTGATGCCTCCTGCTTTGCCTTTGCTGCTTAGAATTGCCTTTGCTATTCTAGGTCATTTCTGGTTCCAGATGAATTTCAGGAGTGACTTCTCTAGATTCATGTGTTATATTAGTGATATTTTGATTGGAATTGCATTGAATCTGTATAACAATTTTGGGAGAATGGCCATTTTCTCAATGTTTGTTCTTCCTATCCATAAACAGGGATGTCTTTCCATTTTCTGAGGTCCTCTTCAATTTCTTTTTCAGGGTATTATAATTTTCCCTGAATAGATCTATTTTTCTTTCATTAGATTAATTCCTAAGTATTTCATTTTTTTGGATGCTAGTGTGAAGGGTCTGGCTTCTCTTATTTCTCTCTCAGTGATTTTGTTGTTAGTGTATAGGAATGCTATTGATTTCTGAATATTGACTTTGTATCCAGCTATGTTGCTGAATTTATTTATTATATCTAGGAGTCTTACAATGGCGATTTTGGGGTCTTCTATATAGAGTAACATGCCATCTTGAAACCATGATAACTTAACTTACTCTTTTCTTATGTTTACTCCTTTTATTTCTCTCTCTTGGCTAATTGCTCTGGCTAGTATTGACAGTACTATTTTGAATAGGAGTGGTGATAAGGAACATGCTTGTCTTGTTCCTGATTTTAAGGTAAAGGCTTTCAGTTTTTGGCCATTTAGCATGATGCTGGCTGTTGGTTTGTCATCGATGGCCTTTATCCTATTGAGGTAAACACCATCTATTCCAATTCTCTGTAAGGTTCTTATCATGAATGAGTGTTGGACCTTATCAAAAGCTTTTTCTGCATGTATAGAGAGGATCATGTGGTTCTTACTTTTGGCTTTATTGATATAATGGATTACATTTATTGATTTAGGCTTGTTGAACTATCCCTGCATTTCTGGGATGAATCTCATTTGGTCGTTGTGTATAATCTTTTTGATGAATTGCTGCATCCTGTTTGCCAATACTTTATTGAGAAATTTTGCATCTATGTTGATTAGGGAGATTGGCCTATAGTTCTTTTTTAGTTGGGTCTTTCTCAGGTTTTTGTACTAGTGTAATATTTGCTTCCAATTATGACTTAGGAAGAATCTCTTCCCTTTCGATTTCATTGAAGAGTTTGAGGAGTGTCGGCATTAGGTCTTCTTTGTATTTCTTGTAGAATTCTGCAGTGAATCAATCTGGGCCTGGGCTCTTCTTTGTTGGCAAGGACTTAATTACATTTTCAATTTCATTAATAGAAATTGGGTTATTCAGAAGTTTTACATCTTTTTGAGCCAATTTTGGTAGTTCATATGTTTCTTGGCATCTATTTCTTCAGTGTTATCGAACCTATGAGAGTAGAGGTTTTCAAAATAGGTGTTGATGATCTTCTGTATTTCCACAGAGTCTGTGATAATTTCACCTTTTGCATTCCATATTGTATGAATTTGAGTTTTTCTTTCCTTTTTGTAATAAGTTTGGACAGGGGCTTATCAATTTTATTTATTCTTTCAAAGAACCAACTCCTTGATTCATTGATTCTTTGTATTGTTTTCTTAGACTCTATTGCATTAATTTCTGCTCTGATCTTTATAATTTTCTCCCTTCTTTTGGCTTTGGGCTTGGCTTGCTCTTCTTTTTATAGATGTTTGAGGTATAGTATCAGGTTCTTTATTTGTGTTCATTGTACTTTCCTGATGTAGGAACTCAGGGCAATAAATTTTCCTCTGAGGACCGCTTTCATTGCATCCCACAGATTCCAGCAAGCTGTATTTGTATTTTGTTTGCTTGTGAATGTTGTTTAATTTCTTCTTTAATTTCCTCTGTGACTTACTGATTGCTCAAGAGTGTATTATTCAATTTCCATGTTTTTTGGGGGGTTTTGCAGTTTCTTTTGTTGTTGATTTCTACTTTGATTATGCTATGATCCAATAACATGAATGAGATAATTTCAATTCTTTTGCATTTACTTAAATATGTTCTGTGGGCTAGTATATGTTCTGTTTTAGAGAATGTCCCATGTACTCCTGAGAAGAATGTATATTCTGATATTGTTGGATGGAACACTCTGTATATGTCTGTCAAATCCATTTGTTCACAGTTTTGATTCAGTTCTGTTAAGTCTTTGCTGATTTTCTGTCTAGTTGATCTGTCCCTTTGTGTCAATGGCATGTTAAGGGCTCCTGTTATAATTGTGTTATTGCTTATTTCATTTTTCATTTCTGTTAATATTTGCTTTGTATAGCTGGGCGTCTGGAATTTGGTGCATATATATTTAAGATCATTATCTGTTCCTCTTGAAGTTTTCCCCTAACTAGTATGTAGTGACCTTCTTTATCTCTTCCAATAATTCTTGGTTTGAAGTTCACATTGTCTGCAAACAGAAAGGCTATGCCCACTTTTTTGGTTTCCTGTTGCATGAAGTATTGTTTTCCATCCTTTTACTTTCAGTCTATGGGTTTCCTTTTGGTTAGATGGGTTCTTGTAGACAGACTATGGTTGGATGTTGTTTCTTGATCCATTCTGCCAGTCTTTTTCTTTTAATTGGTGAATTAAGGCCATTTATATTAATGGTTAGAACTGTTATATATTTGTTTATTGTTGACATGGTATCTTTCTGCTGTTGTATCTTTACCTTTCCATTCTGTTTAATTGTCTGCCTTGCTTAGTGGTTTTTTCCTATGTGTATCTAGAATGTCTTTAAGTATTCTTTGTAGGGTTGGTTTTGTGGTCATGAAATTTTTCAGCTTTTCTTTGTCATGGAAATATGTTATTTCTCCATCCATTTTGAAGGACAGTTTTGCAGGGTACATCAGTCTGGTTGGAAGTCATTTTCTTTTAGGATCTGAAATACTTGACTCCATGCCATGCTCTTCTTGACTTCAGTGTTTGTGCTGAGAATTCTGCTGTGATTCTGATAGGTTTTCCTTTATAGGCAATCTGTCTTTATAGGTGATCTCCTCTCTAACAGCTTTTGGTATTCTGTTCTTATGGTGGATTTCTGAGATGGTAATTACTATATGTTGGGTGTAGTTTTATTTTGGTTATGGCTATTTGGAGTTCTATATGCTTCACTAATCCATATGTCAGTTTCCATTCTCATGTTTGGGAAACTTTCAGCTATTACTTCTGTAAATAGCCTGTTGATATCATTTGTGTTGTCCCTTATTTTTCATTTATCCCTATTAATCTTATGCTGTTTTACTTTGCATCTTCTTGCAGCTGTTGAATTGTTATTTCCTGATTCCTTGTTATTTTTAAAAGATCTTTCCCTTCCTGTTCATTAGCTGCAAGCTTATCCTCAAGGTCTGAAATTCAATCTTCACTTTTGTTGAGGCAGTTTTGGCAGCTTTCAATAGAATTTTTGATTTTGTATATATGTCTTTCAATCTGATTCATGCATTCTGTTTCTTTCTTATGCTGTTCATTCATGGATTCTGTCTTTTTCTTTGTTCCTCTAATTTTTTAACTGTGTCTTTTTTAGATATGTTCAGCATTTCTTTTACTATTTTTATCATTTTTTTAACCTGGAAGATTATTTCTGATTTCATTTCCTTTATAGCTTCCCTGAGTTGCTTCTTTATTTCAGTTGATATCGTTTCAGTCATTTCAGGTGTATGGCTTATATTTTCTTCTATGTACATGGCTCCTAGACTTTCTTGGAATGGGCTGAATGTTTGAGATTGCATTTTAGTCTTTCATTTTATCATTTTCCTATATTTCCATGCTTAGAAGGATGTTCCAAAGCTTCCCCCAGGCGTGTTGGCAATCACCACCTGCACCCTCAGCTTTTGGTACTGAATGAAGGTCACTGAGTGTGGCCCAATCAGGCCCACAGGACCTCCTGAGTGAACTCCTGCATTTTAGGGAGCTGTGCAGGCACTTAACTGCTAGGAGTGATGGCCTCAAATCTCCCTGGGCCAGTGCCAGCATGCTGGCACTCACCTGGTAAGGCCTTCACTCCCTCGCTGGGCCTTGGCTCCCTGGATTGAAAGAAGGCCACTGGGCATGATCCACTCAGGCACATGAAACCTCCGGAGCCTTGTCCAGTGTCTTAGGGAGCTGGGTGGGCACTCAACTACTGGAGCGATGGTCTCAAACTCTCCCTGGGCCAATGCTGGTGGGCTGGGACTCCCCTAGCACAGCCCTGGCTCCCTGGACTGAAAGAAGGCCACTGGATGTGGTCCACTCAGGCCAGTGAAACCTCCCAAGTCCAGTCCAGTGTCCTAGGGAGCTGGGCAGGCAGCCAACCGCTGGGAGCAATGGTCTCAAACTCTCCCTGGGCCAGCGCCAGTGCACAGGCACTCACCTCACATGGCCCTGACTCCCTCACAGGGCCTTGGAACCCTGGATTGAAAAAAGGTTGCTGGGCATGGTCCACTCAGGCCTGCAAAACCTCCCATGCCTAGTCCAGTGTTCTAGGGAACTGAGTGGGCACTTAACCGCTGGGAGCAATGGTCTCAAACTCTCCCTGGGCCAGTGCCAGCAGGCTGAAACACCCTTCACATGGTCCCAGCCTCCCAGACTGAAAGAAAGTTGCTAAGTGTCTAAGTGATGACTTTTGTTACTGGTTTCATTGAGGCTGTTATTTCAAAGGCTCCAGGGCTCCTACTGCACCATATGTAGTATTGTCTTCTTTCCAAGTGTGGTTAACTACTGATGGCCAATGATTTGTATGAGAGGAATCCCTACTGGCAACAGAAGGAAAAAAAATTGTCTACATTTTCTAACTCTAGAATATAAGGCAGTGAGGCTCAGAATCGTTAAAATGACCGAGTTTTTTTTCTTTTTTAGGTTTCTCTGTCTTTTACCTTTTAATTTCTCAAATGATCAATTTAAGTCCTTTACTAAGCAACAACAGCAACAACAAAACAAACAAACAAAACCCCACTGAAATGCATGGTAACTAGATGAAACTATAACATCTAAAAAAATAGATCTGTGTTACATTTGGAGACATTAAAAAGCAGGTGGAGTTTTACTAGGGAATTTTTCATCTTCTACTTTCTGGACCCTCCCAGTTTCATTCCATGGCTATCCTCTCACTTCGTGTTCCGGGCACTGCCATCACAGACATTGTCAGTGAACACTGGCCAGGAAAAGAGAATCGCTAGAAGCATTGTAGAAATTAGGTGCTAACAAAATAGATTGCATTTTCTTGGGGAACCTGGAGAGAATCATAAACTTGTACCAAGAGAAAAGTACATTGTTCTTTTTAAAGGAGTGGGATGTAAATAAAAGCAATGTTTTCTAGATAATTGGGAAAATAAAACTAGACCACTGTTTGTATAACATTGTCTCAGGTATGCAAATATGCAAATGAACCAAAAATGAACCAAACAGACACTACTCAAAAGAAGTACAAATGGCCAACAAGTACATGAAAATGCATTTATCATCTTTAGGAAAATTCAAATAAAAACAACTCTGAGATTTCATCTTATCCCTGCATGACTAGCATCACGATCATGACAAACAATTCATGTTGGCTGGCTGGTGAGGATGTAGTGAAGAGGAGCCCCATTACATTGTCAGTGGGAGTGTAACCTAATATAACCACTATGGGAAGCATTATGAATATTTCTCAAAAACAACAAAAACTAGAAATTCCATTTGATCCAGATACACCTCTCTTGTATATATTCCTGAAAAATTTAAGAGCAACATGTTATAATTTTGGAAATATTTTAGATACCTGTTGACAAACAAATGGAAAAAAATGTTGCATATATGCACATGGGAATACTATTGCCATAAAGAAGAATGAAATTATATCATCTTCAGGAAAATGAATGGAGCTTGGGGTCATAATATTAAGTAAAATAAAGCACACAGAGAAATTTAAATATTTTATAATTTTGGTTTTGATAAGAAACCAAAACATTAACTAAGGAGCAAAATAAATGAGAGATGGTAAAAAAAAAAAAACAGAGAGGCAGAGATACTGCAGATGGACAAGGGAGTCAAGGGGAGAGGAGGGGAGATAGGACATAAAGGGATCAAAATGATGAAAATATTCTATGTAGATGTGCAATTGCCCCAAACAAGTGTAACTAGGATTCTTTGAAAATTATGTACTAACAAAAATAAAGGGAAGAAAGAAACAACACAAGTAAACATGGATTGTTTAACCCCCCATAGGGTTATGTTTATGTCTTTCAGTGATTCTGAGCTTCTAGAAATGGGAAGTACTAAAAGAAAAAGGAGCTAAAAACTAAAATCCAGAAGGATCTAGGATCTAGTTCAGGGTCTATCTTTTGACTTTGGCCAAGACAAAAGTTTTTCTGCAGCATACTTCATCAGTTAACAAAGACCTAAATCACATAAAATAATTTCTAACCCATCTGGCTCTGATATCATACAACTTTGAGCATTAAGTTGTCAAATGAAAACTGGATAACAGTATTGTTATTCATCATTCTCATTTTCTGAGAATAATGCCATTTGCCCTCTAATTACAACATAATGAATTCAGACTGTCCCAAAGTCATGCCAAAGAATACTATGAAGAACTCAGCTGAAGTAAATGACTTCCTAAGAAAGAGAAAGGGCAAGCAGGACAGAGGAAGAAGCACAGAAGAGAAGGAAAAAAAGAACACAAGAGGAAGGAAGGAGGAAGAAATTAGCCCATAGTACAGTCATTGTGGAATGGGTTCTTAAGGTAATGAGAACTTTGCCCAGTTTTTTCCCATTCAAGATCTAGAACTGCACATGGAGAGGAAGATACAGGAAGATAAACACTACACCACACTACACTACACTACACTACACTACACTACACTACATTACACTACACTGCAAACACACATGCATGCATGCATGCACACAAGTCAGCATCTTAGAAACAATACTGGCTGCACTGATTTTCAAAAATGGAAAAAGTATTACATTTGAATTGGTGAGCACAATGAAATTAAAAGGAAAGATAGTGCTTCCTTTAGACAGTTATCAGTGACAAAGACACTGTTGGATTGACTCACCTGACAAAAGTTCCTATCAATGTGATAATCTTGAAAGTTACCTGTTTCTCAAGATTCTTTCAAGTCTCTTTTTTTTTTTTCATAACAGATATCAAACTCATGTCCTTGTACTTCCCAGGCAGGCACTTATGGCACTAATATAAATCCCTGACCCAAGTTTCTTTTTTAAATCATATTTTATACAATCATTTTTTAAAACAACTTCATATGCAAAATATGTTATCATGAGATAAATTACTAAACCAAATTAGGAGTCACAATGTTAACCAAATAATAATAATACTAACTATAATATCAAGATTCAAAACAACAAAAAATAAGGAACAATACAACAATACATCCTTAGAGTAAAGCTCATAGAAACATGCATACATTTTAACCTAGTGAGTCAAATTTCAGACTTTTATACAAAGGAAAATATTAGGCAAGTGTCAATGATATATCATTAAGATTCTTCATCATTGCTTTATTTAAAATAATAAATAATGTAATTATGCCAAATGCTCAAATGTACAAAAAAAAATCCTTGTCCTTAAAACAAATTAATGGATTTTTTGAGACTATCATATAAATCTATATTGATATCATAAAGATGATGTATTTATAAGTAGGAGTCAAGAGGGAACTACAAGTCAGTATTACAGTAAATATTTTACTCAAATATACTTTGATTGATTAGGCATAATAACAAAGGAAATCGCTTAGAAATCCATGTTCTTAAGTGAAACTGGTTAAATTAGTGGTGGAAAATTGTGTACATACTCAAGTGGAAGAGGACTCCTGTTGTTAAAATCCATAATAGAAAACAGTGAGACTTGTAGCAAAGGAAGAGAAAATATAAATGGAATGAGAAATCAAGATGAGAAAACAAGGTAAGCAGAGGGCTGGAAGAAAGTGAAGATATTGTGGCACTTATTAAGCATAACCAATACAGAACCAGAGATCTGAGAGTGGATAGTATCTGGCTCCATGAACAAGGTAGGGCTTTTCAAGGAGGTGGCAGAATATTCATCAGAAACATACAGCAATAAATATATTAAACATAGACATGAAAAACAATTCTGTGCTATAAATTTGCATCACACTTTTTGATCTAGAATTTATCAAATGTAATTTTATCTGGTATTAATCTGGTAGGTCATGTGGAGCAGATGTTATCACACCAGTCTTATAAACAAGGTAATACTATTCACTCTGTTTCACCAGTGATGCAAGCAGTGGCCATCTCTCAGAGCACAGGAGAAGCACCTTGGTATGAGCCAGGCCAGAGCAGTTTTATACAGGCCATGCAGTAAGGAGAGTCCAGTGGCAGAGCCACATAGTCATACGATAAATTCCTGTGGATGGACAGTGAAACAGTACAAGCACAAAAAACACTGGATGAGTGCACAGATGAAGGAAAGGTCAAATGAATGAAATGTAGGTGGGTATCATTACTACCCAGAGTGTGCATACCTTCAGACCAGGGCCTACCCTGGGCTCCTGACTCGCACCTCGACAAGCAGCACTCACCCCAGAGTTTCCTTAACTGAGCTGAGGAAAGCAGGGAGAGGGAGTCCCAGCCTGCAAACATTGTGTGACTGGCACCACCGAGGGGAAGTTGGTAGCCTGAATGTTGTATTTGCTGCTTTGAGAGTTTATGTTGTTCCAGGAAACTAGCAAGGACTTGGGGCCCTCAAAAACCAGTTTTCTCTCAATCCTCAGGCCAGGAGATGCTGGGTGACACAGCCACCCCACTGGAAGGTCAGTTCTAATGCATCAGGGTTCTCCCTGCTCGGCAGAGCTGACATGTCCCCTTTCCCTTATCCTCTCTAGGCCTCAGAGTAGTGTTAATCTCAAGTAGAAAGCAAGATAGCCCTCTCCCCACTAGAAGCAGGACTAGAGTTAATGGAATATGAGCAGGTGTACATGATGTCACAGCCTCCAACTTCTTTAGAAACAGAGGGTGGCCTGAAAGGAAAGATGGCTCCCCTACGGCCACCAGCTTGTAAGGAGCAGCTCTTTCTTAAGGAAATACAGTCACCTTCTTTGCCTTCCTTCCTGTTGAAGGCACAGCAATAGAGCTGAGAGGGTCCTAGGAAGCACTGACCCTTTCAAATATAGCCATGTGCCTCCCCTGAAACAGAAGACATCTTGCTTAAAATGCAGATGCTCACTGGAGGAGTAGAAGAAGCTACATCTGGATTTGTCCTCCAAGGCATAATGGACCCCTGAGTGCTCCCCAGGAGCTACAGAAGCAAATGTGGCCTTTAAAAAGCTCCCCTGTCAACTCTTACTTCCCCACGGATTTCTAAATGCAGCTTAACCACTCTGGGCTAATGGCTGCAATCAAAGTATGTCAAAAGCAAGCTCTTCTCCATAGGCACTGCGGGCTTAGAGGGAAAGGGTCTCTGCCCCACTGTCAGTCCTCAAACAGGAGCTGTAGGAAAGTGTGTGCCCTTACTGAGGGCCTCTTGGGAAGAGCTGGTACTGAATCTTGAGCTAAATCTGGGACATCAGAGGCCCAAAAATCAAAGGTGAGGAAGTCAGGAGAAGCAACAGAGGAATGGACATGTGCCTGTAATGTTAGGAGCCTCATAAAAACACTGCATGCTTTTTCCCCTTCATTGTAAACGCTTACACTTTAACTCTGAAGTCCAATAGTGGGACACGGCTCCCCCTCTTGGATTCTGTCTAGTTTTAAAAATCCCTCCTCAAATTTGCCAGAGCCATGACATCAGAGTTCTCTCAACCATCCAGAGAGACGAAACAGTTTCTATTACTTTTCTTTGAAAAACAATACTCCCAGATGTATAAAATGACTTAGCTGTGGCCACCCCTCAATGAGGAAGTAGCAAAGCTGGATTTCTTTCCTCCAAGGCCTGTGCTCTTCTGCTGCAAAAGGGGTTAGCAAACTAAAACTCTAGGCTAAACCTGGCCCACAGCTTGTATTTGTAAATAAAGTTTTATTTGAACACATCCCCATCCAGTACATGCTCCTTCAGGGATCCAAAAGCATACGCTAATTCCAGTGGGGACCATGTTATGGTCCACAGAACTAAAATAGTGACAAAATGGTCCCTGAAACAGTTTTATTGATCCTTGCTCTGTACTTGCTTATTCCCTCATGGATCATTAGTCCCTTCTCCAGCCTTTTGATCCAGTGGTCCACCTCCGGTAATGACTCAAGCAGTGACTGTGAGCAGAATAATCGGCTCTACTACATCAACTTTTTCTTTTCAATTTCTGCTACATCAGCTTCAAAATGTATCATGCTGCCCCGACATCCTCTGTAGAGTGACTGATTTATAAATTTGTCTTTTGAGTTTCAATTCCGGAATTGAGTCAAGTACTCACCACAACTAAGAAATAGTCTATACTATTTGCACTTCATTTCTCCAGTAAAGAATTGTGGCTCTTAAAATACACTTAATATTTAGCCATATTTATAACTTATGATTTCCTATATTTGAATCCTATAAGCACACTCACACACACATACACACACACACACACCCTCTTCACCCATCTTCCCAGGACGAGACCTAGCACCCCACACCACCCAAAAATGTCTACTCCATAACTGAGCCGCTGATCTTACTCAGAACAATTTTATTGTGTCCCCCATAAATTCACATGTTTTACTTCTAGTAAAACATCTAGTACGCTTCCATATTGAGAGGCCAAAGAAAAGGAGGAAATTGAGGGAATTAGAACATAAGGGAGAAAAGAGAGAAGTAAAACATGGCAGTGGGAATATTGCTGCTGAATCATACTCCAATCCTGATATTGCATTTCCTCCCAGACTGCTAGATCTATCTTTCTGTCCCACAGACAGTGCCTGACATAGCAGGCACTAAATGACTGCAACCTGAAAAAGCAGAGTGAAGCTTTGCTATGGAGAGAGAAAGGCAAATGTAGCTATATATATATACAGGATATATATAGCTTATATATATATCCTATATATATATATATATATATATATATATATATATATATATAATCCTTTTCATTCTCCTTTGATTCCTTTGGGGTTAAAAACATTTTACTTTATTGAGGGTGCTCTGAATGGTGATGGTAATAACGTCTTTCATGTTTATGAAAGGTAATAAGAGAAAAAAAACATAAAGAAGGGGGATCAGGGTACTCTGCCTTAGGGACAGTTGTCCCTCTCATGACCCAGATAAAGGTCCCCATATGACACCCCCACACTTGCATATCCCCCTCTCAGAATTCAGCTCCCAATTTTCAGGCGACTGTTGCTAGAGATTTTCAGAGAATTCTATAACACATTTACTGAGCCAGAGACAGGGAGAATTGAGACCAGAAAACTTAACTGAAATAGTATCTCAGTAATCTATTAAGATAAGAAGAGGACAATGAGATTAGATAGCGTAAGAAGGCAAATAAAATGAACACCCATTATTTCTAGTTTAAAAAATTACCCTGCTTTTAACCATGACTGGAGCATACCTGTACCCTGAATCAATGGTAGTTATCTGAATGGGATCAGCATTGCAAACGGAGATCTAATATCATGAAACAAGCCCCCACACACAGTACACTCCCTCGATTAAACTGATGGCATTATTAGTGACACTATTGATAGAAGGCAGAGTCCAAGCACATGGGATCATTTGTAACTATATAACCACTGGAGATGCATGTGTTTCCTATGAATGTTTTCTGGTGAGCCGGGAGGCCAGCAGAGAAGCAATGGGCCCAGTTGAAATGTCCTGATCCATGGCCCACAGTTAGCACCTGCCCAGGACCTCTTTTCTGAATTTCCCCTTCAGGATTTCAGGGTACTGTCAGTTTCTCTAACTAGGCTGCTAGAAGCACAGAAGCAATGCATCTGTGGGTCCTTTGAAATCCCAGTAATAGAACAACTAGCTGCAAAGAAAACCATACTTGCATATCTTTGCCCAATTTAAAAATTAGGTCTGGGTTTTGTGCTGGAGAGAAAAGGTAGCAAGGGCAGCTGGAACCTTGAAATACGCATCTAACAAACTCCTCAGATAATTGTGACACATTATAAAGACAAAGCAATCACAGACAAAGCAGGTTATGATTACCTCAAAGGTCCCTTCCAGATCTCTTCTCATGGGTAGCTCTCTAATCAAAATTGTAAATTCTGTAATGAGCATTTGTTAGGCTTCCATAACAGTACACTGAGCACAACCAGCTCTCCATTGTTCACATTTCAGGTAAGGCAGCCTCTCCTTAGAAAGTGTTCTTCAACCCCAAGTTAATGAATCTTGTCACTGTCTACCTCATCACCCTATTTTATTATCTTTACATAATATAATCATATCCATTCAATGTATTTGTATGTTTATCTCCTTTTCATATCTATCTGAATGTCATACACTGAACAGTATTGCTATCTGTTGGATGGAGGCATGAATCAGGTACTTTTGATATGCTGATTAATAATTACACAGAAGGGAAATATCTTGCCCAGAACTACTGACTTAATTATCACTGTGGTGAATAAAATGTTTGAACTTGTTTTCTGTGGCCTCCAAGTTTATGCTATGTCTGCTAAAGACTGACATGATTCTTTGCCTCAGCCATCTCTATCTAACGGCTAATCCAGAGTGCACAGTGAAGACTCACCACACGTGTGCAGTGTCCCTGATACGCCTGTTTCTCTGTTTTCAGATCCTGCTCTCATAAAATACCAGGCTTCAGGGAAGGAACCCATTCACCTGCTTGGGTTCCCACTACCAGCAGGGACTGACATGCTAGTGTGATCAAAAAGTGTTGAATGAACTCAACTGAATGTAAGATAATTGCCAACTCGATGGCATCTTCTCACATGTGCGATGTATCACGTGAAGCATCTTCTTAGACTCTGTAGTCCCTGGACAAAGAAAGTGAGATTGAGAAAGTCTGCCTGCATGGTGGACCTTGGACTAGAACTTGCATCTATCTTTTCTTTGTCTTCATTATATTTCCAACACCAAAGTTCCATCTACTATTTCTACTTGAAGTCCTAACAAAGCTTCTATTTTTCTTTCTGATAATCCCCTGAAGAGATAGTAGTAGATTTAGTCGTGAGAAAATTGGAAAGAGACAAAATGAGTTTAAATAGATTAATGGATAAATAAATTGTAGTACACCCACACAACATGATAATGCTCAGTTAAGAGAAATAAATTATTAGTTCATGAAATAGCACAGGTGGGCCTTAAATGCATTATGCTAAATAAGAGAAGTCAGACCAAAAGCATGACATGTTTCTTGATTGAATTTCTATGGCATTATGGAAGAGGAAAGACACTGAGATGAAAACTGACCCCCAGCTGCCAAACATTGGTGGAAAGAGAAGGAGCTGACCGTAAGGTAGCAGCCAAGGAAACCAGGTTGACAGTGTTTTTAAAGTACAGATGCTGGACACCTGACTACAATCACTTATCAAAACTCATGTATCAGGAAATCATAAAGAACATAAACTTTAGAAAAGTTAACCAGAAGATTGATTGAAAAACCTCAGGAAAGGTTGCCTATTGTGATAGTCATTTAATTATATTACACATGTATAATCTCATGGAAGAAGATGTAGAGGAAAGAAGAGATGTAAGCAACTCTAGGAGAGAGCATTGTAGGCTGGTTACGAAAAGGCTAAAGACAGAGATGCCAGACTAAAAACACTGTGATCTAGCTGAGAATCTTGTCATAGGGGAAAATGCTAGCTGTAAGGAGCACTGGAAGGCTCTCCTTGAATAAAAAGTAATTACCTCCACCCGAGCTAAACTTGGCCTTTTCTTTTTATGCTGATACATACAGAGCCAGCTTAGGTATTTCCTTTTCCCTCCAGTTGGCTCCAAGCAATGTAAGTAGGGCTGGCTGAGGTACTGATGTGAAATCTTTGAAGCCAAGGGGTAGCCCTGTTTCCTCACCTGTGGCCCCCTTTTAGTGGTTGAGCCTAACAGGATGACACCCAATGCCCCAGGACTGTCAACTGGGTTCAAGCCTCAGGATAAGAGGCTATGACTTCCCAGGGCAGAAAAAGTTTTCATGTCTTAATTAAAGCACCAGGACCTAAACATTAAATGCTACCTCAATTGTGTTATGCACACTGGTTTTTCTGTATATCCTTCTCTCAGCATATTGCAGAGGTGCTTTCTGGCCTCTTAGCCAGCTCAGCTCACAAGTACTCATGTAATCCCCATCAATCTCCCTGTCACCCATCCTTGAGCCACTTCCTTCTTGATGAGTTAATAAAACCTGGGTTAGTCCCTGGGTCAGGGCCTTTGTTCCATGAACCCTTATCCAGACCATACTCAGGACCCCTTGGCTACCATAACTGTAAATACATCTTAGTGTCTCTATTCTCACTGTGGGTTGCACCAGGGGTGGAGGATTGGAATTAACTCATCAACATCTCAATAACATTTCCATGGGTTTACAAATACAAAATTCCTGGACTGTGATGAGGATGGGAAAAGGGATTTAAATATTGGCAATCCTTGCTTGTAGAGGAGGACGGGACAAATAAGTAAGTAAATAATAGACAGAGAGTCCATGTTTCAATGTCAGGGGAATAAAGTTACAAATAAGTGAGAACTGAAGATTAGAATGAATCTTACGTGCTAAAAGCATAGCATCCCACTGCATAAGTGTGGGCTGTGCATAGGGACATCTTTACAAAGAATATATTTTCAAATATAAGAATATAATTTCATATTTGATAAAATAATGTCAAATGTAAGAATATAATTATAAAGGGGAGGGGCAAGTAGTGTTACAGTGGAGAAAACTGACACACATTTTCTAAGCAAGGCAGTCAAGATTAGTGCCAGCAGTCTTAGCTCGGTTAAAGGTAGGTACCTGTGATATTAAGTGATTGAAAGCAGTACTCTAGTGAAACGTGGTATGCTGAGTTAAATTCCAACTATGTCCTACTCAAATAAGTCCCACTGTGATTTAGAGAACTTCAGGCAAAAACCGACAGTCTTTTGTGGTCATTTCTTAACTGGATTTTTGATTTGACAAAAACATGCTCTTTTTTCCTCAATCCTTCCGACATCTTTCTTTTAAGACAGAAACAGATGTAGAAGTCAAAGGAGTAAGTGATATTTTCGAACGTCCATGTCATTAAAAGGAAAAAATAATTCAGTTTCAAAGTTCTTTTAATTTTGTCTCTGTGCATTTTGCCCATTTCATGAATTTCATTTTTCTACTTAAATAAGGGACTTCAATGAATCACCTAAAGCAGCAAGAAAGTTATTCAATTAGTATAAAATAATTCAAGTTCAAATTAGAGGATTAACTTTCAGAGTTATGAAGGAAAGAGGGCCTGAGTTAGGAAGTGCAGACAAAAGTCTCTCAAACTGGAATGAAACGAATTTCTGATTCAATTATTTGATTAAACTACTCCAGAAATGATATATAATCAGAACCTCTAACCTGCAGGATGGATTGCAGGGTGAACTGGGAGCTCACCTTAATTGCCATCATTATGATTTGCCCTAATGTAATATATGTTTATACACCAAAGACATTTAAAAGTGGGCAGACAAGTATTCTGAAATACGTGTGACTTCTGATGAAAGGTCTGAGATAACTAGAACTAAGGACCTAAGTAGCGCGTTTTGAGCAGGTTGCTGGCAATTACATCACAACTAAAAGCAGGGAAATGTACCAGCTCGCCTCACCTGTACACTTCCGGGAAGGAGACTGCAAATACATTTATGTCTCTGTATCTTGGAACTGTCCAGCACGCCTGTAATTCCAGCACTTTGGGAGGCTGAGCCAGAAAGTTTGCAACTTCGTTTCACCTTGGCAACTTAGCAAGACCCTGTTTATAAACAAACAAACAAGTAAATAATAATTGGGACGGGGGGATGTACCTCAGTGGCAGAGCACCTGGGAGTTCATCGCCAATGTATACCAATAAAATAAAATAAAATAAAATAAAATAAAATAAAATAAAATAAAAATTTAAAATACTCCTTTAAACGTTTTCCTGGACGCGTGGCTTTGGAGACCATTTCCACAGAATCCATCCAATCTCTTTTATCCCATCTAACTTTCCTCCTTTTATCTCTTTGCATCTAGCCCAACACCTTTTCTCTACTCGTTCTGCAGGGTTTTGATTTTTCACTTGTCCGGTAGCGTATTCTTGCGCCGCGTCTCGCTGGAGCAAGTTGCCGCCCCAGCAAAGCTTCCTCCGTCGCGAGCAGCCAGGGCAGCCGGATCCCTACTCCTTCGTCCCAGGGCATCCTGGTGCAGGCTCCGCTCCTCCTCTCCATTCTCTACAACAGAGGGCGCCGCAGGTTGACCAGCCACCCCTGCTCTCTCCGCGGCCTGGAGCCCGAGCCGGTCTGAGCAGCAGAGGAGAAAGCGCCCCAGCCGCGCCCCTGGGGGGCCGTGCTGGTGCAGAGTGAGTGCCGGGGGTGGGGGGCCGGGGAAGGCCGCTGGCTGGGGGCTGCAGACCCTGGCTGAAGACCTCCACCTCCGCCCACGTTTCCGCACCTTTGGAGCCAGAGGCCCCACTGGTGGCGCCGCAGGATCTCCTCTGCGCAACTGCAGGGGAAGGGCGCCCCCCATTCCAGGGAAACCGAGAGGCGCTCAGCGAAGAGTGTAGGGGGCAGGCAGCTGCTGCTGGCAGAGGATGAGCCACCGCCCGGCGAGCCGAGGAGCTAGAGCTAGAGCGCTGGCGATACAGAGGCGAGGGGGCTGCGGGACCCCGGGAATCTCTTCCGGTTTTGCAGTCGCTCCGGCGGCCCTCACTGACCCTTGCTGGTCTCCTCCTCTTCTCTCTTGGCCGCCTCCCTGTCCCTGCGAGGCTCCAGGGCTGCCACAGGGCTGTCGCAGTGGGTGTGAGTAAGGAAGAAGGCATCTGCTTTCCCCAGGTCCTGGGTGGTGTGCGCTGTGATCTGGTTCAGTGTCTGGCTAGCCCACCTGGAGCTTAGAAAGAGCCCCTAGTCCTGGGAGACAAAGAGATCCTGTTTGTGTGTGATGCTGTAGCTAAAGGTCAGAAATGCCCTCTAAGTCCTTGGAAAGCCCCAGAATTCTAACACATCTCTATTTAATCCATGAAAGAAGCATGCCAAAAATACAAATGACAATTCTTCAAAAAAGTAACGTCACTTCCAGTTTCTATTATATATAATTATTGTGTTAATGCTTCCCTAACCTTTCCCTAACTTTAATCTCTCTATCTCTGAGCGTGACAACTTGAAGATAGAATAATTGTTGCTCATCAAAATATGAAAACTTTTAGGTGACATCTAAGGAAAATTAGGACAGATGGTATTTCCTGAAAGTGGCTACACCAATTCACTCACCCCACGTGCTCTGTTAGACACCTGTCATACTTTCCACAGAAAGGCAGGGGCTGCCTTCCCTTCTCCTACTCTTGTCAGGCTGAGGTTGTGACAGAAGTGATGTTATGTGACTCCCAGAGTTACGTGACAGAAGACAATATATGTTCTGTCTCATTCTCAGACACTTGCTTTGGAGCTCAGTCACATTGCCATAAGCTGAGCTTCTGGCACACCCAGTGTCATCTCAAAGGTGGATTTTCAGTCCTCTGGGAAGCTGATAGCGTGTGGAGCAGAGCAGAGCTGTTCAACACAGCCTCTTCGTCCTAAGTAAAATAGTTGATTGTCATTGTTTTAAATCTCTAAATTTGGAGATAGATTGCAAGGGTGATAGAAAATGCATACCTTTACCGTTATACAAACCTTCATAAAGTGGAGTGATTTCACAATCCACCTCCCAAACCAATGCACACAGGAGAAGAGGCTTTTCACCCTTTGTGACTGGCTGAAAGAAATTATAAGAATCTCTCCTGGCTGGCATCAGAGGAGCCTGACTATGGGCTTTGACTTGAAACCAAGGTTTGTGGTCCAGTTCACAACTGACCAGTTGAGTGCTCTGATGAGACAGATGAGCCAAAAACCTTTGCCCTGCTGCCCCACCCACCGAAGTCAGGGTTCTTGTGGAAGAACAGGACAGCCATCCACATGCCTCTCTGAATGATTTCTACAGATTTGCAGGATTGTTTGTTTAAGATTTTCTCACCATGTTCTGTTAACCTCCTTTCTGCCTCAATAAGTGAGAGAAAAGTCCTCCAGGGCAGGGACATCATGTTAGAAAGTCAAAATTTAAAGAGATCCTGACCCAAATACGAAACTCAAAGTGACAAGAGCAAAGAAAGTCAGTGGATTTGAAGGTTAAAAGCAAAGTTGATTTTGAATAAATACAAATTAATTGCCTCATTTTGTTCTTTATACAGCATGAACTATTTTCCATAGAAACTTGGTGAAAATGCAGTTGAATATTTTTCTTGCCATAAAGCTTAGAGCTTCCACTTTCCCAAGCACATTGATCCCAATTATGCTTTAAAGAGATGTCTGAGATTCCTAGATTGATTGCATATTAATTTATTTAGATCTAAAGCTTTTCTAATGCCTGGTGGTATTCAGTTAAATAGGTAATGTGATGTAGATTAAGTTGCTTTATTACAACATGATGTTTAATCTCTACTCCCACTTACCTCTGTCAACAACAAAAGTGAATATTACAAATTTTCCAAACCAACTTTGCCAATCATGTCGCAAAAGATTTAGTTCAATTTATACTTTTAGTCCATTGGCCACTACATTGCTTCGAGAAACTACATGGGTAGACTTAAAATGATTAATGTTCAGTGCCGAGGACATGATACTCTGAGCAGAAGTAGGCAGAGTCCTTTAATTCTTATGATAAATCTGCCAACCATGCATGAGAAACATGTATCCGAATCACTGGCCTCCCACCATTAGAGTGGCCATCACGTTAGTGGAAGTGACCACCTTTCATCTCCACAATCACAGCTGTGGCACACGCCTACACTCCCGTCTCCATCATCACTCTGCTGCAGTCTCCTCTACTGCACTCTTTCCAAGCTGGATTCCATTAATTCAGCAGCACCACAAGGAGGATTAAGATCACAGTATTGTTAGTCCTTTGACACTGTTGCCTATCGCTGCCTCAGAATAGCTGATGCCCGGTATATGTATAAATTAAAGAGTTTTATGGGACTCACAGTTTGGAATGTCCCGGAACATGGCATCAGCTTCTGCTCTGCTCTGGTGATGGCTTTTTGGTGTCATCACAGCTGTAAGGACATCGCTATACGGCCACATGCAAAAGAAGGAGACCTGAGCTAAGGAGAATAAAGGTTCAGGGGAGGCTGCAGGCTCCTTTGTCACAAATCCTCTCCCGCAAGAGCGACCACTTGGCCCTTCTGAGCCTGAGGCCCCCATGACTTAATTACCTTCTGTTAGACTCCAACTCCTAAATACTCCACTACCACTGGGACCACGCCTCCAGCACATGACCTTCTGGGGAGACACCCAAACTGTCTATCACCTATACATTTGCTTTAAAAAGGCAGAAATTTCTTTTTATTACTAATCAGTTACTTATTTTGTTTAATGATGGTATAAAAATCCTGCATGCTTTCCTATTATCAGTAAACAACTGTGGGAACTTGTTATTTTCAGGCCCCCTGCTATGTGTTTTTGTAGTCATTTTTAATTACTTGTAATAACATATTGGGCTTTAAACAGTATTTGAAAAAAAATTGTACTTGACACCTTAATTTGCAGATGTATTGATAGAATAATGATGAAATAAGTGACATGGTCTCCTCTTGTATAATTCTACAGTGTGAACAGTAGATATTACCAATTTTATTTTATTTCACTTTCTCCTGTTGCGTACTTTCCATGCTTGGTGGGTAGGTTGGTTCCCTGTCCCACAGTGGATCATGTAGTAAGAATGTTAGTTCCTAGTGGGTACCAATGAAAGTAGCTTCTCTACCTGACAGTTTTTCATAACAGTGACCATAGGGAACTACAGATAGAAAAGCCATGCCAAATAAATGATAGCCTTTTCCCCCTTTAATGACCTTAGGGTGCTGTCATTGTCCCTTGAAATTGGATGCACATTTGTACTTTTTTAGGCATCACTAGATGTTAATCCTTGCTGACAACATCGTCATTTACTACCTTGGAATTTATTTGAACTGACAGAGCACACAGTATTCTTCCCCGTCACTGTCACTATGGCTTTCCACTTAACTCTGGAAGAGCTTAATGAAGGGAAAGGGGATAATGAGGTAGAAAGGAAGACCAAAGATGCAATAGTCTGTAAACTGTATTTTCCATTTTCTAACAATGATGGTATGCAGTGACTTCAAACTAAGAATATTTATCATTCTGCAGATGATATGTCAAATACATTTTAGCATATATAATAACACACTCCAAATTAAAGAAATACACTTTAGCATATATATTAACACACTCCAAATGAAAGAAATTCATATTAACACATATAATATTCCAAATTAAGGAAAATAAATGCCTCATTCTTTAAAATTTTATTTTGCAAAGTATACAGGGCAACCATAAATTCTTACAATTATACTGCAGTGAGTGTCATCTGATTATAGAGTGATACTTGTGTACATTTTGAGAAGTAAGTAAAAATCATGCCTGAGGAAACCTGTGTAAGATTTGGCAAATGTGTTTCTTCTCCAACTCATCTTCAATATCAGTGCTATGTTAGAGTTAGACCTTTCATTTCAGCTTAGCAATTACCTCACCCGGCAATGTGGCTGAATTTGGTTTCACCCATTTAATTCTTAGCTTGAAGTCTGATAAATGATTAATAAGCACTCATTTGTCATAAATGTCTCCCTAACATGAACATAGTCCCAACATTGACTATAAATCACATATTATAGGATATTAAAAATGAATTTTGCAACAAGGTCTCAATATATACACCTCCTAATTTGCAAATTGAGATTTCCAGTAATCATAGTCAGATGCAACAATGTGAATTAGTTTTTGAGCTAACTAGATAAAAAGTAGAAAACATCATGGACAAGTGAGAAGAGTTGATTTTTTAAAACATACATGAGAAGACTTTCTTCCTGTCTTAAATTTTGATTCCTTACAACCTTATAGGTAAATTCAGGGAATTCTAATGACTTCACTCATTGCCTAATGAAATAGGTCATCCTGGGTCTACTCAGAGTCTTACTCAGGGTCCTCGCTGTCACAAATATGACTACCCTCAAGGATAGAAAAAGAACCTAAAAAGTACTACTGTGTGGGTGATCAAGGAGAACCCTTAGTATAGTTTGAATGTTTGCATTCCTCTGAAATTTTTATTGAAACTTCATCCCTAATGCAACAGTTGTAAGAAGTGGGGCATTTAGGTAAGTAGGTCATGACAGGTCCTCCTTCAAAAGTGAGATTAATGACCTAATAATTGGCTTCACACAGCATTCCTTTTCTGTTGTACTTCCTTTCATCCTGTGAAGAGGTGTTGTTGGTCTCCCCACCCCAGAGAAAGCCGATGCAAAGCAACAAGAGAAAAGCATTTCTAGACAATGAAACTGCCACTGCCTTGATTTTGACTTCCCAGTCTTCTGAACTACAATAAACACATTTCTATTATTTATAAATTATGTAGTCTGTAGAATTTTAGTATACCAGCAGAAGTGGTAAAAGGACAGCGCTTCTCTTTTGCAATAAATGTATTTATAACAAGTGACTTGTAGATACACCTCACAGGTAGAACCTGCTTGTCCTTACACTGAACATTGTACAATAAGATAACATCAAGGAAGGCACAAATCTAAGTAGCATAAAGCTGAGAAGGATTTGCATTTGTAGGCATTGCTTAATTTAGGGAAAATCACTACCTATCAAATGATTCACCTGCTTGTCTAGGTCATATGACTATAGTTGAAGCATCCTTATGAGAAAACTCTAGAGCGCTTCTAACAATTGAGAGCGGGGAGGCGGGAGAAGAATATAGATAAGCCTTAAGGCACAGTGGGTAAGAGAGCAACCTATTATCATATTATTCAAATAGAAGATTTCTCTTTGCACTGCAGTTCCAGTTTCTCCCTCCTGCAACTTTATAGGTGTCAGAATATACCAGGTAGGGTAAGAAAACAAAATCAAAACTCTTAAAGCTGATTATTCCCCCTTTCCTAACATTGTCTTCCATTCTAAGACAAATTCTCAGTACAGAGATAAATTTAATATTAAACAAAATCTAGAGTTTTGACTAATGGCTTGGATATTCTGATCTCAAGCAGTGAGACTTGTTGGGTCTGATAATAGTGATAGACTCTGCTGCCAAGTGTGAGGATAAAAGCCATCATTGTGCTACATACACTTGCTCATTCACATGCATCAAGGCTGAGGAAATTTGCTTGGAGTTCAGCCAGTAGAAGCCATCGCACTTCCGGCTTCAACACAACACAGACATGGCAGGAACCACTGACTGTGGATCAATGCCAGCCACATTTTTCAAGTTAAAGGGAAGGTTGAAAAAGCAGTGAAGTATAAAGAAGCTAGATTTTTCACATTTAATGTACTTCCTTCTTAAACTTCTAGGTCTGCTTCCTTTTCTGTAAAGCTTCAGTTTTATGCCTATGCAGTTACAGACTGGGCTCACTTACTTACCTTTGATTATGATGGGCTATCAACCTGTGCCATCATAATCCAACAGATTTAATAAATAAAGGGTAAATTCAGTTTGTCCATTGACCTATAGTGTGAAATTTTGTGAGTTTCTGAATTTTTTTAATCTTTTACTTGGCTCATCTATCAATATCTGCTCAGTATTTCTATACAGTAAATAGGCAAATAATAATAACTGTTGTAAATAGTTCTGAAACTTTCAAAACCTTATACAAAAGTAAGATATAGTAGAAATTAAAATGACCATTGTAGCATTATCAAGTGAACATTTACTTGTTTGAAACACCTCAGAATATATCAAAGCTGAGAAAGAAGATTCAAAATCATTCTCAATTCACTCCCAAACTCTAATTTTCACTTCACCCAGATAACATAACCTTCTTTTCACTATTCTATGCATGTAGGATCAGCAAAAATCCTGTGTTGCTAAACTTATAACATTACAATTTACAAGCTATGTTCATAAAGGAAATATATAACAACAATTTTTATCATTATTGTGCTACTAATAAGAAATTTTCTCTAAATACTAAAAAGCAGGAAATGTAACTTTGATCAACTTAGAAGCTGATAGTGCACTGTTTTACTTTATTCTTGTTTTAGTCATTATTGTTTTACTACTTGAATTATAATAAAGCAGGGTCAAATTTGTTATTAAATTTATTTTGGTAATGCATTTGTGATCACTGCACACATGGAAAAAGAAACTTCAAAATATCTTTGAAAAATGAGTGATTTATAACCAGATGTGCAGGATAAATGCAATGGTATCACTGGATAAAATGTTATTACTTGACTTATTAAACAGTAATATCTACATTTTTCTTTTAACTTATGATTTTCTTCTAATGCATGACCTATTTGCAAGTTCAGAATCCCTATAGTGGCTCAGCAAACCCAATTACATTTTTATCTGATTTTTTAATGAATTCTAATAAAAGATCCTTAATAAGATTAAAAATTTGCATATTATTTCCTTTGAATTTTTAAAGATCTGAATCTGATTTCTTACATCCTAAAATGGAAAACTTTGTGAGCCAATAAACTCAATTTTCTCTCATCTAATTTCTCCTCCTATAACCTCCATGTTGAAAAACGTAAGATTGCAAGATGTATTTTTATAATTTTTAGATAATTTCTCTCTGTGTCTCTGAAGGTTTCTGGGATTTATTACTATTTTCCAAAGAATTATAATCTTTTGGGAGCAGCTATGTTACATGATAATTAGTCCATTTCTATATTCGTTCTAGAGGAGAGTTTGGCATGTATATCTTGTCTTCTATTATGGAAATTATTATTTATTTACACAGTCAACATTGGGAGCTACAGTATATAAATTTTATTTCTGATTTCTCAGTTTTCAGGTTTTCTTCCCCTTAAAATGTTCTCCAGAGAACTAACTCCCCACTGAAAATCCTTAATGCCACATACTCCACAGTGTAAACTGGTAGAGCTGAGGTATTTCCTGGGGCCCACAGGGCTGAAAAGATGTCTGTGTTACTCCTGTTTTCCTGTAGACAATAATTACTCTTGCTGAAATTCCCATACCTGAATATCTTTGTAAGCAGCGATCCTGCTTAGCAGTCGTGCTGTGTACACTTCCCTTACGAAGAGGAAGGCATGAAGTGTTGAGTCACAGCCTTCCTGAAAAAGAAACAGTAAAATAAATCAGTAAAAATAAAGTTCTCCAGACTGGTCTTCAAAGAAAAACTGATTCTATAAAAGCATAACAGTTTTTTTCAAATACAGTGTGTTAAAAAGCACCCTAGCAGAGATTTTTAAAATTTATATATTCCATGGGAATAATGTTCTAAATCTTACAGTAAATAGGCAAATAATAATAATAATAAAAATTTGTTCTATAGTAAGATTATTGGAACCATGCAAATGATTAAATTTTGATTTATTCATCTCAATAAAAAGTGGAAAATGGGAATTAGCTGCTAATGTAATGGAATACATGTTTGTTACTGGGAATCATAACTCTTTCTTGTGATGGGAACCATGAGTAGGATTAAAAACACATGCTTTTGAGTTCAATTCCCAGTTCAAACACACACACACACTCTCTCTCTCTCTGTCTCTGCCTCTGTCTCTGTCTCTGTCTCTCTCTCCACACTCTTATATCAAGGACAAGGAAGATGGAAGGCCAGGAAGAGAAGACAAAGGCAAGTGGAAATGATTAATATTCCATATAGACGTCTATCACTTCCCTAGATGAATTCAATTGCTATGTATCACATGCGTGTCATAATAATAAAAAAAGAAAATTAAAAAGATAATTTGTGTTCTACATTCTTCCTTATGAAACAGTTTCAAAATAGGCTAGTAGGACAGTAATAATAATTAGTGCGTTGTTATTGTTGTCTGTAGTAGGTATTCAGAGTACAAGATATAGGCATGAAATACTACTGTCCAAACAACATTATCATAGACCTTTTTTTTCAATAAACTAAAAGAAACTAGCGGTATGACTATCTTAACTATGCTCTCTCTCTCTCTCTCTGTCTGTCTATATATATATAATATATTTATACATATTATATTTATACATATTATATATATATAAAATAGTAAATATATATTTCTATTTTTTCACTTCTCTTTAAAAAAAGAAATAAATGGTGATGGAAGGAAAAGAGAAAGGAAGAAATATTTTTTTCTTCCTTTCTCTTTTCCTTCCATCATCCTTCCTTTCTCTTTTCCCTCCATCACCATTTATCTCTTTTTTTTTAAAGAGAAGTGGAAAAATAGAAATAAAATAGAGCAGAGTTTCAAATCAGGCTAATAGAAGAGCAGCAATAATTAATATATTGTATATTATTCTCATAGTACTTATTCAGAGTGTAAGATAGAAGCATGAAATAATGTCCTGACAATATCAGCATAAAACTTTCTTTCAATGAACTAAGAGAAGCTAGCTGTATAACTATCCTGTGATTCTTAACTATCTTGTGTATATGTATATTTTCCCCTTTTTTCTTCATTCCTTTCTTCTTTCTTCCACTAGTTTCTCTTTTCTGTTATACAGAATTCCAATTCACAATAGTTATTGTACATTTTGGATCATATTTAGTAGCTTACACTAGCGAGATAATACAATGTTTACACATGTGGGCCTGATTTTTTTCATTTCTGAGGATGGTCTCAAGTTGCATCCATTTACCTATAAAAGTCTTAACTCCATGTTTTTTTGGGCCGAGTAGTAGTCCACTGTATTAACAAAATCCCACATCTTTCTCGGCCATTCCTTGACTGATGGGAATTTGGGTTTTCAAGATTTAACTATTGCAAATTGTGCAGCTATAGGCATAAGTGCACATACATCGCTGTGGTAAGATGTTTTTAATTCTTCTGGGAAGATACACAGAAAGGGAATGGCTGGGTTGAATGGAACCCTAAATCTAGTTTTTAAAGAAATCTCTACTACATAGCAATTATGTTAAAATCAGCATGGTACTGCAAAAACAAACAAACAAATAACAAAACAGACCTGAGGATAAGTGGAACAGAATAGAAGATGCAGACACAACTCCAAACACACTCAGTCACCTTATCTTTGACAAAGGAGCCCAACACAGTCATTGGAATAAAGATTGTCTCCTTAATATATGGTGCTAGCAAGTGGCTTTTTACATGGTGATGAACTCTAGATCCATGCTGATTATCATGCACTAACCTAAAGTCAAAGATCTAGATATTAAAACAAAAAAACTGAACATATTGAAAGAGAAAATAAATAGTAATCCTGAAGACATAGATGTCGTTAGAGTTTTCATGATCAAAACCCAGACTGCAGAAGAAATATTACAAAAAATCAACAAATGATATCTCACCTTTTTGAAAAACTTTTGCACAACAAAGGAAATCACCCATAGAATGAAAAGACAACCCAGAGTGGAAAAACTTATTGCTAGTTGTTCCTCAGACACAGGACTCAAATTTAAAACATATGAAGAATTTGAAAAATATAAGACTCCCCCAAATCAAAGACCCAATACAAAAATGGACATCTGAGATGAATATGCACTATCAGATGAAGAAATATGAAATATATATATATATATGAAAAAGTGTTCAATATCACTGGCCATTTGAGAGTTAAAACAAGTTAAAACAGCATTGAGATTCCCCTTTACCCTAGAAACAATGGCCACCATGAAGAAATCAACTAACAACAAAAGCTGGCAGGTCCGTGGGAAAAAGGAACACTTTACCCTCGTTGGTGGGAGTGTAGACTGATGTAGCCACTGTGTTGTACTTTCTGAAAGACCCAGACCAAAATGTCATCACCCCTTTTTCCTGTAGTAAAAGGGTAACTTAATCTCTGTGCCTGCATTTATTCTGGAGACATCTTGTATAATATCCAAAGAAAGAACCACCATTCCTAGTACAGTCCTGCAAAGCAGCTCCTTCTCAGACTCTCTGAAGGTTATTTCTTGAGAAAAGAGTTATTAAAACTAGCATTTTTACAACTAGGTTGTGAGGAACCTGTTTTTGAGGTATGCCTGAAGCCCAATGGAGGAATTGAAATTCAAATTTAAGGACAAGAATTTAAATGCTAAATGCTTGTTTGAGCTGCAAGAGTATTTCTGCCTACAAAGAAGTTATACCTCTAAAGTAGAATGATACCGGAAGAGATTTTATTAGAAAGATGACCACAAAACAGTATATTGGGTTTCAATGGTGAAAAATGATACTGAGTTTTGTTTGGACTCATATTATGGTGGATCTAACAAAAAGCTGGATAACTCTTTTCTGAAAAACTACTGGGTTTAATTAGGGAAAGTATAATCAAGAGGAAAAAGTTGTAAGTCTTAATTCCAACAATCTTGCTACTTAATAGTCATCATAAATAAATGATATTCCAAACATGTATTTTGCAAGCTATACAATCAAAATTAATGGAAAAATCTGATGTGATTATTATTTATGTTTTATTTACATATTTGAATATTGAGAAATTATATAGTATGAAACAAAAATAAAACAGTGAGACTTTTTATTATTAAAACACTAGATTGTAAGGAAATGGTACCCTCATCCATTGATTCTGCCCAACTATTATGTTATTGGATTGAGATTTTTAAAAAGGAGTATTGTTTCATTTCTCTGTTATATTCTCTTTCTCTATGTATGAATATACATAAATTCCATGTATAATTCACATATGCATTTAGACACATTTAGGATATACAAATAAATCACATGTCCTATATTATTAGTAGCTATGGGATTACATGGGTACATCTATTCACATGTATATGATTACGTGTACACATATATACAGTTTTGGAGTAAATGTGATGCTCTAGCAGTGGTTACATGGGATTCAGAGAGGAATCCGGATACCACAGGAATCCTACAAAGCCATGTAGCAATGACTCTGGGCAACAGGTCATCTCTAGGCTTCTGAGCCATTTCTCAACAAATTTACCAACTACCAGTGCTCGCCTCATGTTCTCAGCTGAGTTAAACACCTTTGGTGACATACTAAATATCCTTTTCTCCATCTTTTGGCATATTATTCTCACCAAAATTGTAACATCTCTTATGCATTGGTTGGGTGATAAAGAAGGATGATCTGAATATTGATTTAAAATGAATAATTTCCTTAAAAACAGAAATCTCAACTGAATGAAGTAACTGTCAGATATAGGAGATAAATAAAGGAAACCATAGCATTATTACTGTTTGGTCAGGGTCACTCTTTCGTGGTCATTTAGTCCATTTGTTTCAATCCTTTATTCTATGATCTTTAAATACCTCAGTGTTTATTTTTCCTGACATTAACAATATCTACATTGTTCTGCCTGAGTCAGAAACTCCATTGTTACTGAGAACATACAAGCTTTAGTTCTGTTTTATCTTTTGTTCTTACCAAAAAGAGTTGGCATTTAGTTAATGTGAATAAATTTCTAAACTTTTAAAGATAAAACCAAATTTATTAACAGTGTTTCAAAGAAAGAAGAAAAAAGATAATATAGTCACCAACATAAAGTTCATGCATGTTGTGGCACGTAGCAATATGGTTTAGCAATATTCCATTATACCGGTATGTCACACATTACTACTAAGCTGGACACTTGAGGACACTGTTTCTAGTTTTTGGCTGTTACAAATAATAAATAGCTTTGCTGCGAACATGTGTGTTGAAGTGCTTGTATAAATATTTATTTTATTTTTCTTGGTGAAACACTTAGGACTGGGATAATCTCATGTTTATATTTTTGAGTAAATTCCAAATTGATGTCTGAAGAATTTGTCCTATTTCACATCCTCATCAATAATGTACTCTATTTGGATCTAAATTTCTGTACTTTCTCCCCTAAATTGTTTTTTGTCCATCTTTTTTTTAGTATAGCCATGAAAATGAGTGTGTTGATATTTCATAGTTTTTATTTGAATATTTCTGGTACATAAAACATCAAAAACTTCTCAGGTGCTTATTTATCAACTGGGTAACTTGTATGGGGAGAACATTTTCAAATTCTTTGCCTATTTTTAATTGATTTGCCTTTATATTTTGATTTGTAAACATTCTCTATATATTCTACATATCATTCTCTTATCAAATATATTACTTGAAAAAATTTTATCCTATTTTCTAGGGGTTTTTGCCCCATTTTGGTTTTTCTTGGGTATGTACACAGATCTATATATATATATCCATGGTCTTTCAGATTCTCCGGAACATGCGAGGATTTCTCAGTCTCTATGGGCATCTCATTCTCAGGATTTTCTTTATAAAGTCTTCCTATCAGTGTGCAGGTTACTCCCACTGTTACCACCATCTGACAGCTGCCAAGCAATCTAGACAATTGCTGATGTTTATTTTCGATGAACAACCCTGAAAACAGACTATTCACAGTGGATGGGTTCTATATCTGATTCAGTGCAGAGAATCCCTACAAATGAATTAATCTTGGAAATTACTAGGTAAGTCAAACAATGACAATTCTATGCAAATGGAGATTCAGAGGATCTCAAATCAGTCTTTAGAGACCCTTGGCTTGGTTGCGTCCCACTGTCTGCAGGCTGCTGGTTTTCACGCTGATTATGGAGCGATTGGTTTTCAAAGCTGCCGCAGTACTAATACAGTTTGTGAAGCATGGAAACTGAGCATGACAAAATACCACAAATTTCACTGGCCTAACCTAGCGTAAACTGTTTTTCTGGAACAAATGCCACACAATTCTTGCAAGTATTTGGTTAAATTACAGAAATCTGAAAACACTGATTTTCATATTTGTTTTGCCAGTGTTCTGTTTAATCTCATAAAGAAGAGTGGCATGGGAAGTTGTTCTGTGATTACCAATGCCATCATCTTCCTACCGTGCTCCTTTGGTTACCCAGGGAATATTAATAACTGCTGTCATAGCACTTTCTTTAGCTGCTGAAAGAAAAGTGGAGAATTGTTATGGCTCATATCTAGATGCCTCCCTCCAAAACCTCAATTGCTCACAGGTGAGACTTCTGGAAAGTGTCTGGATCCTGGGTGTATAGTTCTAGATTAGGTCACTGATGAGTTAATAGCTGGGTGTGATGTTGGAAGTTGGAGTCTGGTAGGAAGAGGTGGGTCACTGTAGGTGTTGCCTAAGGGTATAAAGTTCCCCTCCTCCCTTGCTGGCTGCTGCTTCCTGCCATTCCCTGACCTCTTGTTTCTCTGCCATGCCCGCTGCCATGCCACCCTGCCTTGAAACCAGCTAGATATGCATTGAAATCTCTACAAACTGTGAACTAAAAGAAACCTCCCCTTCTATGGCTTGTGAGTGTCAGTTATTTTGTCTCAGAAATTATGAAGTAACTTAAAAATTATTTTTAATACTGTAACTGTCAAATTGTGAAATGTCTCTTATTTAGAAAATATGTAATTAGATTTGCACTCTCATTGGAAAATTATTGATATTATTTAAGGAAGAGTAGAAATGACCTGCCTTATGTAGATAGAAATAATACAGGCTAAGCTGTAATTGCTTGAATACCTGTCAAGAATAATATGACCTAGGTATATGTATGTCCTTTAAAAGTACATAGAAAATAGCATCTTTCAAAATGAAAATCAACATTAGAAAGAAATATTTTAGTGAGTCTTTTTTTCACTAACAAGTCCTTTTTTCACTTAGAAGTCTCAATTTCAGTTTATGTATCTATAATTCATAGCACTCTAAAATGTGCCAAATACAGTTTTCTTCAAAATTTATTGTATTAGAATATTCATATATTTATATATTATGTGATATAAACATGGATTTAAAGTATAATTTAAATAAGTATATCTTAGTATTCAGCTGAAGATATGTTTAAAGTAGCAAACCTAAAATATGTCCTCTTAGTCTGACATAATTTTATTGGGTGTGCTTAAAAATAGAAATTAGATAAGCTAAGATGAGAAATCAAATATGGCTGTATTTTCATTAAGTGGAAATAATTATTTTAAAGTGTGGATTTCTGAACTAACAAGAGGAGAAATATCAATATCACTAACATGTAATTAATCCATTCAACCAGGCTTCTAATAAGCATTTGTTGGGCATTCAATGTGATACTCATAAAAAGGGAGTCATTTTTAAACAAAACACAACTCTCCATCAAAATAAAGCTGACTTAGGAACTATATTCCATTCAGAATCTTTAAAATACAACTTTGAGATCTTACCAGAATATAGTGATCTTCAGCGCGTTAAGGATGAACAAATTCAAGTGAGAAATGCCATGTTGACTTTCTGCTCAGACTTCAAACAGACATCTTTCCAAATGACTAAAGAAAGCTTTTATTTCATCTTTTAGTATTTTCCTTCCTGTCTCATTGCCCTAACCCTCTCAAGTCTGGGGCATAGAAAGAAACAAAAGCTCCACATCCTGCAGGAAAAGATTGTTATAAAATTCTATTTTCCCAAAAAGATTTCTTGACCCTGTAAACCACAAACGAAAACTGGGGCAGCAGAAATAACCTGGGTAGCTGTGGTTAGCTGCACTGACCCTTAGGGACAGTGAGTGATAATCTAATGCTGCATCAAGCACAGTCGAAGTAAAGCTTTAACATTTCTCCAACTGACTATCACTCAGTAAGTTCCAGTGCCTGATATCACCTTCACCTTATGACACACAGGCAAATACTCTATCATTTCATTGTTTCACTCTTATCCAACTCTAAAGTCACAGCCACTATGGTGATCCTAGCATTTCCTTAGCAGTGACAGATACATTATCAAGCTTATATCACCTCTGTTAAGATTTTTCTTAATTTGCAACTATTCAATCCCAAGATGGTAAAGAAACATAGTAATAGAAACACCAAAAAAACCTATTGGCATATACAGTTCAGGATATTCATCTCAGACTCACTTGCCAAAAACAGAATTTACTCAACCATGAGGTAGGACAAATCTCAAAGAGAGAGAACTGCATTTAAATGAATTAATTACAGGATACTAGGGATTACAGGAATTTAGTATTATGGTGACAATAGAATTTAAATTTGAAAGATAAAAGTATGTAAGAAAACATTGCTTTTGTTTCTCATTGGCTAATAAAAATTCCTTGACATATGTTAAGTAGTGTTGTCCAACTTCAGGAACAGTACTAAGGCTCACTTATCTTTTCTTCTGTCTGTTAGGAAACTGGAGCAGTTAGAGAGAGGCATATTTACGTATAAACTCCCCACGAAAGGTATCTCGCAGAGTTGCTAACGTGTTAGGTGCTCAGCTATGCAAACATGCTGCACTCCTCTAGAGTGTGTTTGTATTCATACGCCTCGGTGCTGCCTTGTTGGGTAGAGCACGTCTTCTCCTCCACACAGAAGACTGGAGATGTGGAATCTCTCGTAGTGCTCCAATAGCGAGGCTTTCTTTCCTAAGGCAGCCACGTCAGAGTGCAGTTACTTTGCCGGACCATTTGCACTTACGTGGCTCAGCTCATCACATCTACCCACGTGACATTTGGTTAGATTTGGTTAGATTATCCAGTGTTAACGTATGACATCCTCCATCTCCACTTTTAACTGTTTTTACCTCCTAATATTCATTTTTACAGCTTCCCAGTTTGCCTGTACAGTCTCCCCTCAGTCAAATCTTAGTCATGTGCCTAGATCTTAATTTTATAACAAAATTCATTTCTTTCTACCTTTCTAGTAGAAAACCTTCCATTCCACAGGTGGCTTCTAGACATAGATATGGCTGTAGGTACTTTTATTTCCATAATTGGTTCAATGAAAAAACTGATTGTTCTAGAGAGGTGAAAGCTGGCAGTTTCAGCATTAATTGAACATGTTTTTTTCTTAACAGGAGCACTTAGTACCTAAAACCTGGTCTTGCTAAAAACATAGGTATGCCTTTTTTATCTACCTGTGCATTTGAGTATATATCAATGTTTAATTTCTATACGTGAGAGTTCAAAGGATATTGAACTTAAGCAAATAAAATAAAATGGAATACTTGCTTTATGAATACAGGTCAGCATTATAGTCAAAGCTGAAGATTTTTTCTTCTCTTTTGGTGAAAGGTCAGATAGTCAACGTCAGTCTTTGCAAGCTAAGATGCAAAACAGATGGTGTTCTGTAGGCATGTATAAAACAAAAGAGAAAATAAATTTTCAAATACTATTGTCCCTGGAAACTATCACTCTATTTCCTCTCTCCATGTATTTGTCTCCTCTAGGTAACTCACGTAAGTGAAACCTTCTGTGACTGGTTACTTTGGCTTGGCTCAGTATCTCCAGAGTTCATCCATGTTGTAGAAGGGGTCAGAATTTCCTTTCTTTTCAAGGCTGAAAAATAATCCATTGTGTATAGATAGTTACAGATTAGAGAGAGAAAAGCTGATCTGAGATGACAAAGCCATCACACTCTGCCTCCCTCCCTCCACCACCAGTGCCAGTCTGGGCACTGCTGCTCTGTGTGTTGAGTCACAGTGCTCTCTGTTCTGTCTCCTGAGTGGAATTAACTAATCACATTATTTTTTCTCTATTATCTTTGCTCACGTTTCTCTGTCTGCATATACCATACACGCCCTACTCTGCAGCAAGCAAAGGACTTGTCAATTTTATTCTCAACTCACAACTGACAAACTTCAGTCCTTGATACTACCTCCTACAGCTCCTTAGTTCATGCAGCTAGCTACCGGCAAAGCTAGGATGCAAGCACAGAAGATGTAGTTTGAGTCTTATTTTCTTAGTAATTCAGCTCACTTTAATGCACCTAATGGTATTCCATCCATTGCCCTTTAACATAGCTATGTTTTGTCTAGCTGCTCATAAATGCAATTATTACTTCTCAAATATATGCCTTCAAGGTCAGAGACCTATCGTATGCTTCTTGCTGATAGAGGTCTACCCTCTATCAGTTTTCAAAAACACAATACATTTATAGGTGTATGATTCAGAGTACAAATGAAGATTCTGGGAGTAAACGGAAATAGAAACCATCTTATCTTCTCTACAGTGACACTAGAGAGAGTTTGATAATGGCTGTTCTTTTTTGTCCTGAACACTAGATTAAATGTCAGGAAAAAGTTTCAATTAAAGACCAAATAGTTTGACAATGGCAGCATCCATACCAGACATACTTGATATTACAGAGGAAACTCCATTCTTGTTTTTGCTACTGTTTGCCTGCAGACTGGCTATCTAGCTGTTGCCTCAGTGCCTCATTCTATCATCAACAGTACAAGCAGGTCCTTACTTTGTGGAACCTCATTATACCTTCCCCCCTGCTGAAAAGGCTAAGGCCTTCTTGGGTGATCTATCTGCATTTGTGGCTGCTGCCTTTGTTGGTGCAACTGTGCCTACCAAGCCTGACGCCAAGCAAGAGTTGGAGGAGTCAGATGAGGACATGAGACTTGTTCTCTTTGACTAATCATCAAAAAGCAAACTACTCAGCCTACCTCACTGGCAAAACAAGGAAATAAAGGCATAATTCTCTATAAAAATAAAAAAAAACAGTGGGAAACAGCTTTTAACTCTATGAGCTAGTGGACAAAATTGAGAAAAATATGATTATATTATGAAACTGGAGAGAAAAAATATGAAATTGAAAATATAATAAGACAAACGGGATACTTATTTTATAAAGCAAATGTATTTTATAATGCAAAAATTGGAATTATGACATATGTTAGAGGAGAACAAATATTCTGCTTAATTTGGCTTCAAGTTATTTTCTTTAATTTGATTGAAAATGTTTATTTGAAAATGCTGATGTCTTGGTTACCTTTCTATCATTGCTGACACAAAATACTCCATGCCCAAAATTAAGTAAGGCAAGGTTTATTTAGCTCACTCTTTTGTGGATATTTCAGTCTGTTATCCACTGGCTCCAAGGCAGGGTGACATGGCAGGGAGCAGCAGTTCATGGCTGCAGAAGACAGCAAAACCAGCAAGAGTAAAAGGAGCAAAAGAGCAGAGTAAGACTCTTTCCCTCCCTCACAGTGTATGCAGGCTACCATCTCAGGGCGAGTGTAGCCCTCACACTTCCAATGCCAGCACTAGAAAATGAACCAATAACTAACTCTAGATTTAGTCGCATCTTAAAAGCCTGCCCCCAAGACCACATGAGTCTTTGGGGGACATCCAGACACAAACCATAACAGTTGATGCACAGTGTGATTTTACATATTTTATCTTTGCAAGTTACTTCAAAATATTGGTATCAGCCTATGAGCATATGATTTTCACTGAGCACATTTACTGCTTGAAAGATGTAAGATTCTGTTAAATCTGCAATATTTGCCTTTTAGTTTGCCATAATGTTGAAGAATAATCACTCCCAATGCAATGTTAAAAGAAAACTACAAAGTTATATGTCTTAATGGATTTTAATCATGAGCATTTTTTTCACATTTGCATTGAGTTGTGAAACACTATTGGAATTGGAATTGGAACTTGGAAATTTATACATTGTGAATGTCAAATCTGTCTGAGAATGGCAATCTTGTCTCATAAACTGTCACCAACATGAGTCATTTATAAAGAAGTTTTACATTATTTGTTCTTTTATCATATTATTTATTTTCTAGTCATCTTTACATCATCTTTTGAAAATTATCTTCCTTTTAGATCTTGAAATATTAGGTGGAAATTCCAAAGCTATATTTTCAACTTGGCAACAAAATCTAATTCTTAAATCTAGTTGATGCATTGTAACAGTGGTTGAAAACAGTTCTTCTCATTTAGAAAAATTTCAATCCTTGCTGTCAGCTCAAAAATCATAATGAAACTTTGAAAGATAAACCAAGAACCTGCTTTGTGGCTTGAACAATTTAAAACATTCTAGTTTTATTTCTCACAAAACTATACGGCACGATGTTTTTCTACTGAGTAAGAAAAGTTCACCTTTGTCAATACTGGATTAGTCCCACACTACAGTTCCAAATATTTTCTACATAGGACATACTAATGTATATTATAAGAAAATATAATTTAAACGACTGATAGTTACACAGGCTTTGTAAAATGTTCAAATACACTTTTATTTACTTCATCCAGCCTTTCGTGACAATCTATTATTATGCATCCTATTAGATTTTACTTCTGATTTTAGTGGTTCACTCTTAAATTCGTCAAAAGTGTTCTTAGTTATGGCTGTTCTATGACAGCATACACAGAAGCTAATTCTGTAGTCAGTTTAAACAAAATGTTGACTTCTTAGTAAGTCAAAATTTTTTGTTTCATCAAGATTTAAGAAAAACAGTTTACTTTTTAATTGATTAGTGATGTTTTAATGCTTATGACGTCGATAATTTTTTTTAACAGACTAAAAGTTTCAAATAAACTCATCTTTCTCTAGAGACATTTCTTTGGTTTGCTGCCACAAAAAACAACTGAATTCATTCATGATTTTATTTTTTTAAATTTTATTTAAAAAGAAAAGAAAACAAAAGAAACAAAATAGAAAAAAGGGTAGCAACAATACAAAATTCCAAGGAAAAAAAGAAAAGAACAAAAAATACTAAGAAATCATTACTTGATAACTTACATACCGTGATCTTGGAAATAGTTGTTCAAGTTACAAACTTAAAACATAAAAGTACACATTCAAGCAATGAGATTGTTAACAGTTCTGCTCCATGATCTAACAAAAACAGTGATATGGTCATTCATCTTACACACTTAAACACACATGCAGTTGTATCCTTTAGAGCACTCTCTTTTCCTCTCTTTTTCACAGTAGCAATTACATATTTTGGGTTTTATTACTCCTACAGTTCTTATTACTTTTTACACTAGAGACACAATGCAATATTTATAAATATGATTCTTATTTATTTCATTAATGAGGATAGTTTCAAGTTGTCTCCATTTCCCTATGAAGGCCTCAAAATCATCCTTCATAACTGAGCAATACTCCATTATATAAAAATAACACATCTTTTTCATCCACTTTGCAGTTGATGGGCATCTTGGTTGTTTCCAAGATTTACCTATTATTACAAATTGTGCTGCTATAACATGGGTGCACATATATCACTGTTACATGATCTTTTCAGTTTTTCTGGGAAAATATCCAGGAGGGGAATACTGGGTTGCTCGGTTGAATGGAGCTTCCAGTCCTAGTCTTCTGAGAATTCCCCATACTGATTTCCATAGTGGTTGTACCAGTCTACACTCCCACAAACAGTGGAATAGTGTTCCTTTTTCCCCACAGCCTCACCAACATTTGTTATCAGTTGATTTCTTGATGGCAGCTATTCTTTCAGGAATGAGATGAAAAATTGGCTGTTCACATGCAGAAGACTGAAACTAGATCCATGCCTATCACCATGCACAAAACTAAAGTCTAAATGGATCAAAGACCTAAACATTAAATCATTCATTATTTTAATCATTTTTCCTCATTTGGCTATAGATGAGCCACTTTGGTGACAATCTCATTATTTTGTGAAGAAATTCTGATGTTAAAATATTCTAATTTTTTATTTTGTAATTTTTCTAATCATGTTTTTCTCTGTATAGAAATGTTGTGGAACAATCTTAACTTGGTAATGTCAATGTACAATAAATTATTTCAGAGTAACTATAATGTCATTACATATCAAACTCAATGCTGTGACACTCAATTCAATACCAAAATAATCCACATAGTGCTGTGTTTAAAGTAAACATTAGAAGTTAATTTTTTTCTTTGTGTTGTCTTGATATTTGGTATTTACTACTAAAAATACATAAAGAATCTTCATTAATTATATATGCCATGTTCAAAATAATATTGAATTTTAAATGTGTCAGTGCAAAGTAATGAGATTACTACATACAGTCTATCACACTTCTCAATGTTCCATTACAGCAGAAAAAGAGACACAGACAAAATCATAGCTATGTTGCAATTTAATGTAATTTTCATACGTCAGAAAATTATTCTTTCACAGAGTAACTTTTAGGTGCATTTCTTCACCATGTAACATGATTGGATAGAAAAACAGTTAATATAGAACACTTATTTTGAAATGTCTTGACATCTTTAGAGGAAATGCTAAATACTAAATGATTCTGTTTTATCCTATACTGAAAAAATGGAGCCCAAGAAGACGTTGGAATCCCATCAATTACTGTCAGTTGCCGCAGAGATACATTCTATCCCTGGCTCCATCATTTAGACTACGTCTATACATCCACCTCAGTCATTACTGCAGGGAAGAAACCAGGTGACACCCAAGAGATGACCCAGCAGACTTCTAAGTACAAATCATCCTCAGATATCACTTTCCAAATTATCTGAAGTAAAAACACAATGCAGATAATGGCAATGTTTTTAGTATGCTACTGTAGCTACAAATCTTGCAATCCCAGATTCTAAACATATTGTCCCTTTTCTTAACAGAAAACTAAAAAATTAACCAGACACTATCTCCAACTAACATAAGAATCTACAGAGCAACCAGAATGGAAATATGCACTTTGCAAGAGATTGTAGTATTCAGCAAGATTACAGGAAGTGTACGAATGCACAGATGTGCTTTGCTAGTTCTTTTAAAAGGATATTCCATATATAAACTAATATAATCTTCCTGTGTTAACCAAACCTAATATAGGTCCACCAGTGACAGTAGTTTGAATGAAATTATAATTATTCATTCTCTATTACCTGAGTTCTATTATAGTTAGCTTGTAATTAGTTTACATCAAGTCAATTATACTCTCTTTCAGCTACAGAGATGGGGATTATAAGAAAAAAATTGTCAGTGAAACAAATTGAAATTGCATAACTTAGTCTATCTAGTATCCAGAGAAAACAGAATCATTGAACATAGATGTGTGTAGCAGTAGTTCATGTCCAATCTAAAATGGTGCATTTTCTTTTCAATTGCATTTGGTTATGGAAGTGATGTTATTATCACAATGAAAATGGTTTTAATTTCCCAATATGGATAGATAGCTTTTTTGGAAGAAGAAAAGTGTGCATGCAAATATAAAATTAAGATAATAATTTTTTCTGAGCACTGACTTGGAGGGAAATTGCTCGGGCAGCATATCATTCAAGAAGCTTGAAGCAGTCAAAGGCAGAGCGTGGATATTCTCAACTGAGGAGGGAAGAGAGGTGGGAAGAACATAGAACTGGCAAACCAGTACTGCTCCTGGATTCTTACATGGTATTAGACAAGAGACTCCCATCTAGGAAATGTGCATCAACACTTCTATTCAGTGCTGCTAAGGCTTCGCTTAAACTATTTCCTATGTGTGATGCCTTCACCTCCATTTCCAGAAATTCACTTGGCAAACGTTCTCTCTCCTCTCTGACATTTCAGTACAAATTTCATTTTTAATACGTGTCTTCCCTAATCTTTTCAGGAGGTCTAGGGCTAGAAAGAACTCTGTACAAAATTCCCAGGCTGCAGGTTCTTCTCTCTCCCTTCAGCATAATAAATATGCAGTGCTGCTTTGCGTTGGCCTTCAGTTTCTGATGAGAACGTTGCTGAAATTCTTCTTTTATGCTTGCTTCTCTACGTAATGTGTTTTTCATGGCATTTCAGATTTTAAGACTTTTTCTTCATCATTGCTGTTCAAAAGTCAACAAAGGTATACTTTGTTAGATTTTTTTCATTTGTTTATTTATTTGTTATACTTGTGTTTGTCTAAGCTTCCTGGATTCAGAATTGCTTCTCTGGATAAAATTTTTTTCCAAAATTTTCAACCATCATTTTATCATTTTGTTTTACGACTGTAGGCTTCTTTGGATTTCAGTTTCATAAATGTAAACATTATTGACAATATATCACAGAAAGTGGTTTCTTTATTCATTTTTTGTTTGCTTCTGTATCCTTTTATTCTGTTTTATACTTTTTGGCCTTCACCTTCAATATTCAGTACAACTATTTTTATTTAATGTTAGTTTATTTTAGTGCTTCATATTTCACTGTCACTCCTAACATTATTAAGCTACTGACCTGTAAATTCATCATTTCTAGATCCTTCTTAGATCCTTCTGATTTATCAATTAGTTTAAAGTCAAAAGCCTTGCTCATATCAACATCTGGATAATTTGTGACTTTTTTACTTTAGATTAAAATCTATCTGCCCTTATAGTGATATTTTCTATTTTATTTTAAAGTCTTGTGCTTTTTTAATTTATTGAAGACAATGTGAGTGATGTGATTATGGTTTCCACAATTGATCTCGGAAGACTAATGGCTTTGGTTTTCTTTTACATTTAAATCTCTGACACATCAAACTGATCATACAGCACAGCCATCAGTGAACTACACCCCCAGGTCAAATCTAGGCCACCACTTGTGTTAGCGAATTCTAATTGGAACACAGTCATACCTGTTTGCTTAGATATTATCCCATGTGTACTTTGGAGTAGAATAGTGAAATAGGTCACTGCTACGGACACTGCACGACCTAAAAAGCCTAAAGTAGTAAACATCTGGCTCCTTATGGAGAATGTTTACTGCTCTCTGATCTGCAGTATGAACTTAGTGTGTATTTTGGGGGGGGGAGACAATACTCCCAGATGATTCTAGTGCACACCTTTGGGTAGAAACTGCCCATGAACACATCTCTCTGATTCCATATATTTCTGAGATTCTTTCATTTTAAAGATCAGTGTGGATGATAAAGCACAACCTCACAAAATAGAGAATGCAATTTTCATCTTAGAGTAATGGCACCTGGTTCCTACTCTCTTCTCCTCTAACTCTAATAATGTCACTGTATTTTAAACATGCAAATAAGTCATTAAGAAGGGCAGTTGTCCAAGAAAAGTTAGACTCAAAATTATTTAAGGAGAGTTGTCATATAAGATTCAGATTATATTTATCACATCTTGGGTTTTGGGGCTAGCATGACTGTTAAGTTTTCGTTCCTTTTGATTCTTCCCCAAACTAGTTGTTGCCTGCGTCCCAAAACAGAGTACTTGGTTCTTTGAGGTGGAGACATCACAGCAAGAGAAGGCACTTAACATAATTTACTTTGGTACAATGTATGAGAATTTTCAGATGTCAATTGCAGAGATTTTGAACATAAATGAGGTGGGAAATGCTCATTAATCAAGCCCAAGCTTCCTATTTCTCAAAGGACATAAAATCAATATAGGTCAAATTTTCTATTTCTCCAAAGCCTATTTCACTAAACACTTTGAAAGGGGTTTTACAGGCTGTTTTCATACGGATTTACTGCTTGGCATGCAAGAACACCAGCCTCTTTAAAAGCCGGACAGAAAGAACTTTAAATTGTGAAACAAGAATGCCTGGTTGAAAAGAAACAAAAAAAGACAGAATCACACACCAACTCTACTTGATGGGGATTTGTCCTCTGGTAAGAGTGGATATGGGCAAAGGACTTTGATTTTCACGCCACAGATATAAATTACAGAGAGAATGAATCCATAACTCTCTACCCTGACCCAAATGCACAACCAAACAGGACTACCCTGCAGCAGAGGAAAGGATTTCAAACTCAGATTAAATATTTGAAATATATATGAGAAAAAACAATTGTTCTACCCAATGCTTAAAGAGCTCCCCCATCAGTTAGAAAAAATAAATTTTAAATAGCATAGTATGCAAAACATATATAAAAGCAAATATATTAAATACGAGTTTTCACTAAGAAGTTCATTTCAGCATGGAAATTCATTGTTGATACATCATAATACCTTGGTTCATGAACGCTTCTATTCATGAACAACTTGGTTCTCACAAATAAGTGTTTGACAAAATTTTGCTTCCATTCACAAACTCCACATCAGGTGACGAGCAAAAACCACAATCATTTTCTCCACACAAACACAAACATATCATCATCCCCATGATCATAAAGCAAACTATATTTATGAACTGAGGCACCACTGTATCAGATTAGCAAGAATATTATTGATCATTGTTGTTTAGGATAGTTTTCCCTGGATACACACACACACACATACACACACACATGCACGTGAACAAATTTTTATACTTTATTCTTTCAATAGAACTTAAAGTAATCACTATAATAATTAACAATAATAATTTCAGTTATTCTCTTTTTTAGGAAAGTTAGCTAGATGAAAAGTATGTATATTATTATAGACCTTTATTATTACTATCCCTTATTGGTATGCACATAGAAACACAGATATTTACATTACAAGTTGTGTATTCTTGTATGATTAAGTTATAATGACTTTTTTAAATGAAAAAGAATAAAAATAACAATATTATAGAGTTTCAAAGCAAGCTAATAGAAGAGTTATCATAAGTAATACATTGTATATTGTTGCCTTAATAGCAGTTTTTCTGAGTACAAGATATAGGCATGCTGTCTTGCACAAACAATATTAGCACAAACATTTCTTTTCAATAAAGTATCTTAACTATCTTGTGCATACATACTTTTTTCTTTTTCCTTTTGTTCCTTACCCTTCTCTCCATCACATTTTGTTCCTTACCCTTCTCTCCATCACATTGAATAGTTCCTTTCCAGTTCATAATATCTATTGTAAATTTTGGATTGTATTTACTTATTCAGTTTCTCACACTAGGGAGACAGTACAATGTTTACACATATGGGTCTTATTTATTTCACTTGTGAATATGGTCTCTAGTTGCATCCATTTACCTATAAAAGTCTACAATTTATCCTTCTTTATGGCTGAGTAGTACTCCACTGCATAAATAAACCACCTTTTTATCCATTTCTTAGTTGATGAACATTTGAATTGTTTCCAAGATTTTAGCTATTACAAATTGTGACGCTATTAACATGGGTGCACATATTCTGCTGTGGTGTGATGTTTGTAATTCTTCTGGAAAGATACCCAGAAGGGTAATAGCTGGATCAAATGGGATTTCTAATCCTAGGGTTTTAAGAAATCTCTACATTGATTTCCACAGAGGTTGTACCAATCTACACTCTCACCAACAGTGTACAAGATTACTTTTTCCCCAAAGCCCCACCAGTACTTGTTATTGGTTGATTTCTTGAAGATAGACATTCTTTCTGGAGTGAGATGGAATTTCAGTGTTGCTTTAATTTGCATCTATTGATGCCCAAAGATGTTGAACATCTTTTCATGTATTTATTTGCCATTTGTATTTCTTCATCTGAGAAATGTGTATTCATGTCAGCTGTCCATTTTGGGAGTAGGTCTTTGAATTTGGGAAGGTCTGATTTTTTTTCAATTCTTTGTATGTTCTAGATATGAATCTTCTGTCTGAGGGACAGCTGGCAATAATTTTTCCCGCTCTGTGGGATGCCTTTTCATTCTGTGAGTGATTTCTTTTGTGGTACAAAAGCATTTTAATAAGGTGAGATCCCATTTGTTGATTCTGTATAATATTTTTTTTGCAGCCTGTGTTTTGTTCATGAAGTCTCTGCCTATATATATATGTATATATGTATATATGTATCTTAGAAATTTCTACCTATTTTGTCTTCCAGAAAATTTAGTGTTTCTACTTTAATATTTAGATTTTATATCCATTTGGACTTTAGTGCATGGTGAAACACATCAGTGTAATTTTAGTCTTTGGCATATGGAAAGCCACGTTTTCCAGAGTCATTTATTAAAGATACAGTCTTCTAGTGGATGTATTGGAGTATTTTGTCAATGATAAGGTGGCTGAGTGTGTTTGGAGTTGTGTCTGCATCTTCTGTTCTCTTCCACTTATCCTAAGGACTGTTTGTGTTGTGTTTTTGTCAATACCATGCTGATTAGTAGCATAATTTCAGATCTGGGATTGTGAAGCCCTCTGAATTGCTTTTTACCCCAAAGAATTAATTTTGCTATGCATGGTCTCTTCTGGCTCCAAATGAAATTTAGGAATGTTGTCATTAGTTTTCTTAGGTATGTTAATGGTATTTTGATTAAGATTGCATTAAATATGTGTAGTAGTTTTGGGAGTAAGGCCATTTTCACTCTGTTGGTTTTTCCTATCCAAGAGCAAGGTATATCTTTCCATTTTCTGATATCCTCAATCTCCTTTCTTCAGGGTGCTATAATTTTCACTATATAGATCTTTTATATCCTTTGTTAGATTGAATCCTAAGTATTCCATTGTTTAGGTGCTATTTTGAAGGATGTGTTTTCCTAATCTCTGTCTCTGTGAGTTTCTTACTTGTGTACATGAATGCTATTGATTTTTGAACGTTGACTTTGTATCTGACTATACTACTGAATTTGGATATTAAATCTAGTTTTTTGGTGGAGTTATTGGGATCTTCTATGTAGAGTATCATGTCATCTTGAAATAATGATAATTTACCTTATTCTTTCCTATCTTTATTCCTTTTATTTTTCTCTCCTTTCTCATTGCTCTAGAGCTATATTGAATAGGAGTGGTGGTAATGGACATCCTTGTGTTTCTCCTGATTTTAGAGAGAAAGCTTTCAGTTTTTGACCATTTAGTATGATACTGGCCATTAGTTTTTCATAGATGGCTTTTATAAGGCTGAGGTATAGACTATCTATTCCAATTTTCTACAGGGTTTTTATCATAAATGGGTGTTGGACTTTGTCAATGCTTTTTCTCTCTATTGAGATTTCCATGCAACTTATGTTTTTGGATCTGTTAATATGGTATATTACATTTGCTGATTTGTGCGTGCTGAAGCATTCATGCATCCCTGGGATGACTCCTACTTGGTCATGATATAAAATCTTCTTGATGATTTGTTGAATTCTGTTTGCCAGCGTCTTACTAAGGATTCTTACATTTGTGTTCCTTAGGGAAATTGGCCTGTAGTTTTCTTTTTTGGTTGTGTTTTTCTCTTGCTTTGGAATCAGGGTAATACTTGCTTCCAGGAATGCTTTTGAAAATACTACTCTCCTTTCAATTTCTATAAAGAGTTTCAGCATTAGTGACATGAGTTCCTCTCCAAGTGCCTTGTAGAATTCAACAGTGAGGTCATCAGAGCTTGGGATTTCATTTGTTGGTAACTCTTTAATTACATTTTCAGTTTCATTGATACCAAGTTATTTAGAATCTTTATATCTTCTTGGTTTAGTGTTGGCAATTTGAATTTGTCCATGAATCTGTCCATTTCTTACATTTTTTCTACCTTATTAGAATATAATTTCGCAAAGTAGATACTGATGATCTCCTGGATTTCTGTGAGATCTATTGTGATTTCCCCTTTTATTTCCTAATTGCTTAAATTTGTGCTTTTCCCTCTCTTTTTGGTGAGGTTAGCTAATGGTTTATCAATTTTATTTATTCTTTCAAATAATCAACTTTTTGGTTCATTGATTCTTTGTATTGTTTTCTTAGTCTCCATCGCATTAACTTCTTCTTTTACCATTATAATTTCCTCTATCAAATGAGCTTTGTTTTTTATTAGTTTTCTTTTTTCTAGCAGTTTAAGAATCAACATTAGGGTGTTTATTTGATCATTTGCTTTTCCGAATGTGTGAGTCCATCCCTATAAATTTCCCTCATAGGACTGCTCTCAATGTGTCACATAAATTTTGTTCTATTGCACCTGGATAATCATTTAATTGTATATATGCTATAATTTCATCTGTGAGCCATTGGTTGTTTAGAAGAGTGTTGTTTATCTTCCATGTGTCAATGTAGTTTGCTCAGTTTCTTTTGTCATTGATTTCCATTTTTATTGTGCTATGGTCAGACAGGTTAGCCATGAACGCAAAAGACCCTGACCCAGAATCACGGCTGCACAATTCTCTACTCCCCAGCTCTTTCCCTGCTAGTCCAGCTGGTAGGTCCTTATTTATTAACTTTCTTTCACCTTCCCAGCACTACTTCATTCTGTTTTGACTTGGCCGCTCTAGTCCCGCCATTTGGAAGTCACACAGGGTGTACAAAGCTCATGTGAAGACAAAGCTGCACCTGCATGCATCTCTTCTCTTAAGAATCATATCTTTGGGCTGTTTGTCCAGTTTCTGAGAGCAGACTCTAAGGACACTGTATGTAATATCATATTTTCCTATAGTAAGAAGTTAATTCTGATAACATTTATTCCACTTTCCTCAGAAAAAAGTTGTGTACACATATTTTAACAGGAACAAATTCATATAGACCATTCAGAGGGACAACTTCAGTTCTGCTCCTTATTTGAAACGGAGCTGATTTTCCATATACAGTTCCATGACTTTCATCTGGTAAGGACAGAGCACATTTTACATAAGTTATAAGTCCTGGGACCTCGCATTCTGTTCTTGTTGGGTGAAGCTCTGTTCCTGCTGACTAAAGTCATGGCGCAATTACTTCCTGGGTAGAGCTGTTAGCTGTCTTCCGTGGAACACCTAGGTTGGGGAAATCACATTTTTTGATAACTGAAGAAGAGAACCAGCCCTTTTCTTTTTTTCATTTCTAACACATATGACAGCCATCTAAAATCTATTACAGTACGTCTTTGTAACAAATAACTCAAAGGTAATGGCTGAAAGATAATGAGTAAACCCAACACATTAATTGTTTTTATAGTTCTGAAAGTGAAAAGTCTGAGCTGACTTTTACAGGCATGAAATCAGTGTATTATAGAGATGTTTCATTCTGAATCTCTTTCTTGTTCTTCCAGTTTCTCCAGGCACCCCATGTCCCTTAGCTTGTAGTTCATTAATTTCATTTTTCATTGTATCCTGTAGCTTTATACAGCTGTATTTGCTTTCTATTTTATTCTGAACCATTACAGGATAATGTAGATAATGTTGCTCTCTCACATTACCAGGGCTCTTTTTGTTTATACCTTTCTCATTCTTGTGGATGTAGTTGTTAGCTTTTGAAATGACAAGCTTCCCTCAACTCTCTCCCAAGCCTACTAAAGCTTTCACATCTCACCCAAAGCAAGGTGTGTGCTAAGAGCCCACAGCTAACACACTGAGGAATGGCTTTGTTCAGTGATCACGAGGTCTAGGAGGGTGAAAAATCAGTAGGGGGTGGGAAGAGAGAGAGAAAGAGAGAGAAAAAAGAGAGAGAGAGAGAGAGAGAAAGAGAGAGAGAATATATACATGAACTTCAATTAGCCATACAAATTTTTAACTAAAAGGGGCATACAACTGTAGGAAAATTTGGGTAAAATCCCCAACTAAACAACAAACACAAAAATACTTTCAACTGGAGTTTCATGAAACAGCATATCTAAATTGCCAATAAGCCTATAAAATTCCCTCAGCCTCACTAATAACCAGGCAAATGAAAACAACATCAGAGAGCAAAATGTTTAGCTATCCCTAATCTGAGAAGCAGGAGGTGGAGGAGAAATCTTCTTACTTTTTGTAAGTAAGTGCCAGGGATGGAATCCAGTCTTGGCCCTGCTAGACTAGGGCACCAGCACTAAGCTAGAGCACCAGACCCATAGATTAAAAAATGAAGAGAAAAGATTAGTAGGCAACAGTTTGAAGTAACTATCACTATGAATTCCAAAGGCAGAGTAAGTTTATAATGCCTACTTTGGGAAAACTTCCATAGATTAATGTCATTGCCAACCTCGTTTCTCCATTTGTGCTAAAATCATTTCCTAAGAAGCTACGTAGGATCTTCCCTTTCATCTCTTGGTTCATCTATCTCAGTTCACCTGACTTTTTGCAGTGTGTGAAGATGTTACACAGGCAGAGTGTTATGAAAAGCATATGTGCATTTTCACTTGTGCCCTCATCCCCCTGTTCGTGCAAAGAGACCATGCCTGAACAGGGTTACTAGAAAATGGAAAAGACATGTGGGTTTCTCTTGTGCTAGACAACCCCAGCTGAGAGCAGTGGACAGCCAATCCACTCCCACTCACCTGGGCCAGCCCATGCAGAAAGAGTGCAAGTGATAAGCCGAGACCCAGCTGACCATCAGCACCTAAGTAATAAATGCTTCTTTTTGTATATCACTGAAATTTTATAGTTGTTTATTACATAAAAATATTGTGAAAGGAGACAAATATTGTTTTATATTCGCTATGGTTTGGATTATTTTTCTGTACTGGGGATTGGACCCAGTCTCTTTTGCTATATCTCCAGCTCATTTAGGTTTTGTATTTATTTCGAGACAGGGTCTCAGTAAATCAGTAAATTGCCTACTCAAACATGTGGCACTCTTGCCTCAGCCTCCCAAAGTCCTCGGATTACAGTCATGTGCCTCTAACCTGGCTTTATGGCTTAGATCTTAAAGGTCCACCACGGACCCGTGTATAAACGGCTAGATTTACAAGGTGGCCATAGGGAATTAATGGAACCCATGAGAGGTATAACTTAGAGAAAGAAAGATCTTCCAAGCATCTTCTTGGGCTTCTTCCTGAATGACATCAGTTGATGAAAGGCCCAAGGTTCTTTGGATTCACTTCCGGCATGGGCTTGCAGAGTGCAGGGTGCTGTATGGCCCAGTGCCTTACCTCCTCTTTCACTTTCTGGCCATGAGTGGATCAGTGTGGCTCCACTTTGCCCCCTGTGACGTGATGTGCTGCCTCCTCACAGGCTCAACAGCCATGGAGTCAAGAAATCAAAGCTGACACCTCAAAATCTGTGGGCCAAAATAAATGTTTTCTCTTCATAGATTAGCCATTTCAGGTATCTGCTATGAGAATATAAAACTAACACTACAGTACTTCTAAAGTTGAGTGTATACACCACACCACATGACCCGGCAGTTTCCTCCTGGGTTCGTATGTAAAAACAATCCATCCATAGATTTACCAAGGAACATGAAGCAGAATGTGAGCAACATCTCTACTCACTATCGCAAACAAAACAAAGAAAACAAACCTGGCAGCTGCTCAGATGTTTGTCAATAGTTGAACAGATGCATGCTTTGTGGCCTGTCTCCCCACGAAGATTCTGACACCAGTGACAATGACAAATTTTCAACTGCAAATTATTGAGCAGTTGGAGCAAAACACAAAGGAAATCATTTATGCTGCTAAAGGTAAAGTGGAGGAGTGGGGGTTTGATAATCGAAGGAAAACTAAGAAAGGCTTCTGCCATGCAGTAATACTCTTTTTCCTTTTAAATGAGTGTAGGTGCATGAGGATTTTCAGCTTCTGAAAAGTGAGTGTTGGATTAGTTCTGTGTTTCCCAAAATATATATTTCAATTTGCAAGATGACAAAAATGAAAAGCATTTGATTTTGTGTTTCAAAAAGAGAGAATCATTTGAAAAAGGGAACACACTGTATTCCCTCTTCAAGATTCACCTTCGTCTTAACATCTGAACTCTGAGAAGTCTGACAAAGCAGCTCTGAGCCTCTTTCTGAGTGACATCAGCTGAAGAAAGGCCGATAGGGGTAATGCGCTTTGGTTCACTGCAGAAAACCTCAAAATGAATAATCTCCGAACTCGCTTTTACTATCAAGGGTCCATAAAATCAGAGAGAAAACGCTTTCTGTGGACTGAGAATATGGGAACCTCTGGGTGCTTCCTTCCTGATTCCTGCAGTCTTGGGTAGCTGTGAGACTGAGCAATAGCAAGCAGAAGGCCAAACCCAAGCTCTCTTCTTCCATATTCAGTCAACACTGTCTACCATGATGGCAGGCTGGGGAAATGGTGATGTTTCTGTCCCTAATTTTGTCATCTAAAAAACTGATCCTGTAATATCTTTGAAATCTACATTATAAATATGTAAATAAAGATGCAAATGAAATATATGAAATATGTATGACATATATAATATATATTACATATATAATATATTTCATATATTATATATTATATATACATCTCATATATAATGTATACATATTACATATATGTAATGTATATGTTACATATATAATATATATATTACATATATATAGGGAGAGAAAGAGGCTTGAAACTTAATTTACATCTTAGAGAAGTATTTAAGGCTACATAAGGAGCTGAGTTTAAAGGCTGTAAATAAGAAATACTAAAACACCTGATATCACACTTTGTAATAATTTTGGAAATTTTGAATATCAAAGGAAACATTTTGGAATAAATAAAAATCCCTTTCTCTTTGACCTAACAGTAACTGTTGGGGTTCAATATAGCAAATAACTTTAAATACTGACACATTCATACATATATATTTAAAATAGTGTCAATCACGAGTGAAATTGCCTAATTGTTTTTCAATGACAACCCACTCATTTCAAAACTGACCCAAAGGAAATTCAGAGACAGTGGTGAAGAATTTTCATTTTGTCCAACTTTTTAATTTTTTTTCTCAGTACTTCCTACCAAGTCCTACACAGATAATTATCAGAAGAGATTACCTACTTCTCCAGGCATATTTCCTCTGGCCCTCTTGTTACAGGTCCATTCAGCTCTGTTCTGGTATTAATGTTACCAAATAAAGTCTACAAAAAGAGTAGTGAAAAGTAGTCTCCCAATACAAAATATTTGATTGATTAATTCAATGCCTATGACTGTTACGACTCTATGGGAAATGTGACATAGTGAAAATCACATCAGAATAAAATTCACTCTCTACAAAATATAGAACATTGAAAAAAAGGTCATTGGTTCTATCTATCACATTGTGTCTTATTGGAATTTGAATATGTGTGAAAGCATAAACAAAATTTTTTATTGAAAATGAGATATTATAGTACCCATTGATCATTCTTGTTATTCGGGTCAGAATGCCCTGCATTTTTTCACTCTTTGAATGGTTTTATACTGTTTTGTTATGTTTGATATTATTGTATTTGAAACTATGCTCAACTATAGCAGAGAAAGAAATATTGTGATAGCTATTGTTAATGTCCAGTTGTCTTAATGTTAAGTATTGTGTTGCCTATGTTGTCCAGTTCCGATCTGCTCTGTACTGACCTCTTTTGTCTTATCCTCTTTAAAATAAAATGGAAACAAAAAGAAAAAAACACAAGAGTATTTACAATTAAACGATAAATCCAATACAACATACCATAATTTAGGGGACACAATGAAAGCAGTTCTAAGGTGGAAATTTAGAGCAGTGAATTTTCACATCAGGAAAACAGAACACACTTAAATGAACAATCCAATGTTGAACATCAAACTTCTAGAACAAGATGAACAAGTCAAACTCAAAGCTTGAATGAGGGAGGAAATTATAAAGATGAGAGAAAAAAATGAGTGCAATCAAGAAAAACTAAACACAAAAGAATCAGTGAATCAAAGATTCTTTCTTGAAAGACTGAATCAAATTGATAAATATTTAATCAACTATATCAAAAAAAGGAAAAAACAGACTCAAATCGATACAATTAGCAATGAAAAGGGTGAAATTATAACAAATCTAGAAGATTTGTTGGGGAAATCTAGATCATTAATGCCTACTTTGAGAACCTGTACTCTAAGAAAATGGAAAACCCAAGACACAGATTCTTAGATACATATGAATTGCCAAAACTGAATCTAGAAGATTGAAAAATTCTACATAACCCAATATCAGTCAATGTAATTGAAGATACAATTAAAAACTTACCAACAAAGAAAAGCAGAGCTCCTGATGGATATACAACTATTAGTTGTATATTAGTATAAGAAATTTGCAACTCTAATGCCAATATTCTTCAAACTCTTATGTAAGTGAAGGAAGCAATTAAAAAAAAAGGAAAAAAAGGCTTAAAATAACCAAGCTATAAATAGAAAATTCTGCAGAATAGTGGATATCACTGAGTCCAGGGGATAAAAGAAAAAAGTAAGGAGCTTAATAGACAGAATTTTGTACATTTCTCCTAGAAAATGTATAAATTTTCCTTTAGTAAATGCTCACAGTGTTTATAAAATTCTCATGTATATCTTCTAAACTACAGTGTAACTTCTTCGAATTTAAGGGCTATGTCTCAATTCTCTTGTTTTCTCATGATCCCTAGAAGAAAATTTGAAAAAAGCTAGAAGCTCAGTACAATTTATTCAATAAATCAGTACAGATGATAATAGGATGAGTAGATGAATACTTGGATTTTATTTTATAGCTCAAATTAAATTTTAAAATTATATTATGAAACACTTCATATTAACCTAATAAGTTAACAAGAATATAAAGCAACCACAAGAAGGCAGATAAAAATACCAATGCGTTCACTAACCCTTCTCCAGATTTTTCTTTCCCAGTCTCCTTCTCAGTGGTGTTCGACACATCAGTGTAACTCTCTGTGTCTATGGATGTAATCCTGTGTATCATTAGTCCGTGCTCTCTACAGGAGCAGGTTTAATGCGAGTTATACAAGTATACAAGGATTTACACAATAGACTTGCAGGGGGCAGCCACGGAGTCAGGTGTGGAAGAGGGGGGAGATCTGAAGGACGTGGTCAGGTGACTGGGCCTCCCTGGAGTGTCTCCTGGGAGTGCCTATCAGGGGGCTTAGGAGTCTCTGCTGGAAGGCTGAAGGGTTTGTGCTGGAAGGCCGGAGAGAACATTCAAGTTGAAAGTGAAGACTGGGGCTCCTCCAAAATATCAGAGCACAACATCCTTCCTCATTTCCCTCTTACTGCCACTGACTCCCAGGGTGGGTTTTCTGCCTTCAGTGAATTCCTTTAGCCACACTCAGAACAATGCTGACACAATTTAGTTGGGTGTTTCTCAGCCAATTTGACAGTTAATTATCACACCCCATGTTGACTATCACACAGGCATATCATATCATATTTTTGTACCTTGTGTTTTACCTTCATAAATCTAGTGAAGAAATATAGTCATGTTAATGTACACCATTTTAGTTAATTTTTGCTGCTTTGGGATATTATTGCTTTATTCTAAACCATGATTTACTTGTCAATCTTTGCAATGATGGAACTACTAGTTCTCACACTATATCACCGTCATATTCAATGCAGCCATGAGCTTTCTGCCACAACTCTCTGTGCAAAATTGAGCAGAATTCTGCAAAGATCATTCTAATCAATTGAGGAGTCATATTATAAATGTATCTTTAACTTGACTAGGGGTCACTAGATGACTCTCCACAGTGGAGAGCTGGTGTAAAGCTCTGAGAAATTCTGATGTCTATTCAAAGGCAAGGGTGCAGGCCACAGTGACATAAATCATTTCTCCTGCTGACCTGAAGACACCTTACTTCCACAAAACTCAAGTATGTGTGTATCAGTGCCTTCTGGAAATCCTTACCAGATAAATGGCCTAACCATTGTAAATACAGCCCGCCAAAGTTAAATTTTGTTCAAAACAAAGAAATAGTTTTATTTATCCAAGTGTGGTTCATGCTTACTGTATTGGGACCTCGTCCATCAGTTCTCATGTTTCTGTGTCCTATCAGTTTTAATATCTGCTACAGAGATATTATCTGGCGCTGAGGAATAAATAGCACCAGAGATCACTGACATGAGACTCTGGAAATTTTAATTTTTAGATAAAAGCCTATCTGTAACTAATTAAATCCTGTAATTTTTCAGAAAGCCGAGCAATTCCACGTGATTGTAAGGCTATAACTTCTGAAATGATTATTCAAATATGAATTTGTTCTTCAAAATAGAACATCTCAATATTAAACTGTGACTGCAGCTGGTATTCTGTTCCTATTTCTTTCTCACATTTCAATACAGAGTTCCTTAGAAAGGAGTAGCACCTTAAAATGAGATGGAGATTCATACTGGGATTAAATAATGTTCTCTTTTGTTTCTATTTATCTACCTATTATTTATGTTTTTTTGTCCAAAAGAAAATGAAATACTTGAGTGCTTTTATTTGTGCTTATGTCCTTACTTAAAGTAAATATTTTTTTTGTTAAAGCCTAGCATAGAAATATGCACACAATGTACAGGTGCACAATGTGATTTTTGTTTAAATAACTACATCCTTTGTATCAATCGAGAAATGAGAAAATAGAACATTATCAGAAAGGGAAAGGTTGCATTTTTCTTTCTATTCATAAACCTTCACCAAATCTAAGAACTTTTTCTAGTCTTGCCCTTTAAGTATGTAAGCTAAACTTAATTAACTAAATAAAATTTTCCCTTTTGTATGAGTTCAGAAAGAACAAATTCATTGTCCAAGGTCACAAACTAAGTTTAAGAGTTAAGAATGTATTCTGGATTTCTCCCTCCTATTCAGTATCCTTTGCCATACTGCCACTGATCTTTCAGTTATAATCAAAGTATGTCAAGAAAAACAAAGGTCTATTGAATAATGCCTTATTTTTTCTAGTACAAAGGTTTAGAGCATAAAGTCTTCAGCCTTTCAGCCCATTTTGAATCCCATCTCCCTGAACCATTTTATACCCTACACCCCAGTCAGTGAGAGAGACACCTAGACAAAGAGACAGCTTACAAGGTCATGTGAATAAGACAAAGAATGAAATGAAAAAAATAAAACCCTTTAATCGGAGTTTGTTTACTGGGAAGGATTCAATGATGTGCTATTTTGCATTATGTGAAATGCATATGGAAAGAAAATGATAACAAAAGCTTGGTTCCTATCATTCAGATAATTCAGTGATAAGAAATTGCAGACTAGAATCTGGAATTCCTGTATATTCAGTACTTCCAAATCTACCATCAAGTTCTCCAAACATAACAGTTATATCTATCCACCTTTTTTACCTCTGTCACTTAGTAGAGAGTCTCCCATAGAGTGAGTAGTCAATGAACATTTGTGGCATGAATGAAACTATATTCATGACCCAAGAATTCTTGTTTAGGCTGCTGGAGCCCAGTAAGCTCCCTACCAAACTAAATTTGTTCCAGTTTAGTCTATTTCCCCATGTGAGACAAAAATCCACTTAAAAGGCAAATCTGGTGCATTAATCACTTTCCCAATACTGTGACAAAATATTCGACACCTGTGATTTAAAGGACAGAGGTTTATCTTAGTTCAGGGTTTCCAGAAGATGCAGGGCCCAGTAGAGAAAAGCTGTCACCTCATGGCAGCCAGTAAGCAGAGCGAGAAGGAGCTGGGAAAGGCACCCTTCCAAGCCAGGTCCCCAGGGACCCTCTTCCTCCCAGGGCCCACATCCTAAGAGCATAGGCAGCTATGATCTCATCAGTGGATGAGCCCAGTTATTAGTAAACACCTCCATGATCCACAATCCAATCACATCATAAACAGTTTAGATCTATCACATTATCCTCCTCCCCTAGATGAAACCATTGCAGTGAATAATGGATCCCTGCGACATTCCCACTCCTCACTGCCTCCTGTCACTGTCCAGCTTTCAGAATCTGCTCAGAGATTCTGTGCAGTTCAGAATCTTCCTTATTAGAGGAAGAGAAGGCTATAATATGTGAGTGTGACTTTCTACTGATGAAAACCACTCGGAGACTCTTCACTGCTTTCCAAGTAAAATGATACTCTATGGCACGCCATGGAGATTCCTGAGTATTTCAGGTAACTCCCAACAATTGTGTCTTAATAAGAAAACCTTTGGAATGTGTGAGTGATCCCACTTTTTAGAATTGACATCAACCCAAATGATAAGCAATTTATAACTTTCAAGAATGTGATCCGCTCTACAGGTGATGTTGCAATTAGGTGTGAAGGATTGGGGTGCTAGAGGAGGGAGACATCATTGAGGGAACAGGAAAGCAGAGGAAGGATTTGTTCAGAGACTGATGGAAGAAAAGTCAACAACTCGAGATGACGGGCTCACATTTTCCTTGACACCTCAACAGCTTCCTCTGCTGACTCTAAATTGTAGAGATGAGTGGGAATTTCAGTCCAATTTAAATATAGCATCATCCATGTCACCTAATCTCAAGTTTTTAGGGCAAATAAATGTCTTTCCTAAGCTACTACATCTCAAACTGACTTCCAGTGCATTCCTTTTGTTGGGTTTTGTTTTAGTTTACTTTGTTTTGACTGGGTATGGTTTGGTTTGGTTGCTTCTTTAATGAGAAAAGACAGTCACAATTAGATCAAATTGTTTCATGTTTGGAAGATATATATATTTCGATTATAGCAATTTTTGTCAATAATTCTTGAAATTTATTCACCACTGGCTAAAGCCCACTGGGGTTTGCAACCAATGTACTGATAAGTTGTGTATATAGAGGTTTGTTTTTTCCAGTGTGAAATTTTTCAGTTAAAATTTCAACTTAGCTTTCAAACAGAACAATTTCTTTGAGACTTTCTGTTCCTGCAAAAGATACATGCAGAAATTTATGGCAAATTTACTTCGTAATTCTCAGAGCCTCCCTTGGCTACTTTTATCCCAGAACTATCAAGAATGGAGTGTTTTTCTGTGTAGAAGAAAAGCACTCATTCTTGGAAATGCAAATATACTATTCATCACCCACATGAAATTTAAGACTTTATGGACAAGATTCACTGTATCAAAACCTCCCAAAATCTTCTGGTTCTATCAGTTAGTGTCAAATGATTACTATCAAGGAATGCTACCTTACCACTATTTAATTCTTTAATAATCAGACAGTAGAAATATTCTGTTTGTTTTCATTTTTTTAAAATTTTCCATGTGGCCAATGATCCACAGATAGATAGAAACAAAAATCAGTTTCATGTGCACAGCTTTGTGCTATTTGTCCTCCAAACTTCTTTACAGAATCAAACAGATTTTAGATTTCGTCTCAACCCATATTTTTGCTTAAGCTTCTTTTCCCACTTAATTTTTTCCTTACACTCTCATATATTTCATATTTATTTTTTATTTTATTTTGAAAAGAAAAAATACATAAATGAAAAAAGGAGATAAACAAGAAACACTACTACAAAAAAACACCCCAAACAATAACAGTATAGGGCTTTCAAAACAAGATGATAGGAATTTAACAATGGTTGTTATATTTTGTATTGTTATCTTCCAAAGGGCTGATTAGATTACCAGATACAGACATGCAAAACTGGTCAAATCATATGGGCATTAATTGTTCTTTGTGATGAACTAATAGAACTACTAGTATAATCATCTTAACTATCCTATGCATACAGACACAAATTTATACCTTTTTCCTTTTCCCTTCCCTCTGTTTCTCCTTTCCCCTATCCCAGTTGCTTTTTCCCTTTGAGCAATTTCTTATCCTTTCACAGTATTTGTTGTAGATATGGATCTTATTTACTCTTTCAGATTCTTACACTAGGAATACAGCACGGTATTTACACATGTGAGTCTCAGTTATCTCACTTACGAGTATGGTCTCAAGTTGCAACCATTTACCTATAAAAGCCTCAAGTTGGTCCTTCTTTATAGCTGAGTAGTACTCCATTGTATAAAAATACCACATCTTTTTTTAACCTTTCCTCAATTGATGGGCATTTCCAGGTTTCCATTTCAATCAGTTTCTTTCATAAGATTATTTTCTCTTGCTCCGTTCCCAGGAAAACTGACTCCATGCTAACCATGACTTCATTATTATTGGGTGGATGGTATGGCTCTGAGCCCAAAGGAAACCCAGGCTTAGGAGGATGTCAGAAGTTCCTTACAAATAAATACTCTATATTCTATATTCTCCACAATATCAACATGTAACAGTCCTAATAAATATTCTATTGGATCAAACTGGAAATTTTTCCAATATGGTAAAAGCAAAGTTCTTATATTTTAATCTCGGCATTAAAGAAAGCCAGACTTTACATGGAAATAAAGATCTCAGTTTTCCTTTGTATTGCTAGAGAGAAGAAGCATGTGTAGAAGAAACATTGATTTAAATCAAAATCATAACCCCTCATCAGTAACGTTAATCTGGGTTGAGAGAAGGCCTCCTTTGTTCCTGACTCCCTTCTTCAACCTATTGCTACCAGCAAAATCAAGAGACTTTGCAAAGACACTCAGAGTTAGTGGGCATATTTAATAAGTCGTGGCTGTAAAATTTTCTAAGGAAAGTAATGAACAGAGGAAATAAAACCAAAAATGCATGATAAAACCACACTTGCACTACGGAGAAAGAAAAAAAAATAAAAAATAATAGTACCACGGCCCTAGTGTCTCTTGCCATTGTATTCTCAATGTTTTTCAGGTTCATCCTAAAATATAGATTTCCTTGAAACTTATAGCATGAACCTTTCTTGAACTGGAACTGAAAGTTCTAATATGCAAATACAGCTCTCTAGCGATGAAAACTATACAATTGCACATTTTTGCTTTCCAAGTAAAATTATACTCTGAAGTACAGCTTGGAAATTTCTTGATTGATTTAGCCCCTCCCTACCTGCTATTAATTGGATATTGAATGTCACCCAAAGATCCATTTGCTAACGCTTAGTCCCAGGCATGGGAGTATTGGGAAACAGTGGAATCTTTAAGAGGAAGAACATACTGAGAGGTGCTCTGGTCACTGGAGGACGCTGCTGAAGGTGACTGGGGGACCCTAGCTCTCTCTTCTCCATACTCCCTGGCTTGTGATGTTAGATATTTTTGCTTTGCTGTGCACTCCCATCGTGATGTCTGCCTCACTACCAGCCCAGAGAACTAAGGCCAATGGACAATGGCCTGGAACTTTCAAACCTGTGAAGACAAATCTTTGCTGAGTTAATTATCTGAGACATTTTGTTACAGAACAGAAAGCAAACATATTGCTTTTTGATTATAGTTATTATTCCCATTTCCTTTATGTTATCACATGTGCATATTACATAAATGTGAAAAACGACTAATTTGTCACCTTTACCTCAATTCCTTTTCCTTCTAGTCTTGTATATGAGACTTTGTGAAAATCAGATTGCTCTGAAACAGGAGAGGCTTGGGTACCATATCAATCACTGGTCCTCTCCCAAGTTTCTTATCTATAAAACAAACACAGTAATCCTAGTTAATACACAGGCTGATTCAGAGAAGTCAGTACATGAATGTAAGCCTGGCAAGCATAAATGTTGCCTACTGTTATAAATATTCTTATTTCATTTGTTAATTTCACAAATCCTTATTCATTTTTCATAAGCAGATGGCACATTCCCAGATTTTCTGGCTGCCCTTGCCTCACCCCAGGCCAATAGAATCCCTCCACTTTTTTCCCATAATGACCAGGGCATACATTTTATAGCAGCTCCTGTCAGCAACATGATGATATGCATCTCTCTGTCACCTCTCAGAAAGCCACAGACATTGTGCAGTCAGGGCCTAAGTGTTACTCACTTTTAAATTTCTAGTACCAGCATCTAGGCCACTTTGGCTGCTCAGTAAATGCAAATTCCTATTGTGAATTTTGGATACACCGGTGTCCCGCTGTAGCAAACAAGCCATAGGAAAGGGGAGGCAGCGTCAGAGATGATATCTCTTGGCTCAGTGAAGATTATTCTCTCAGTGGCTAGAAGGAATATATTGCCAGCCATCTGAGCTCAGACTAAAATGAAAAGCTGTTAATCCAGGCATCCTACCAGCTTTTTGGACCTAAACAACTGTGATCCAGCCAAGCCTTGGCTCACATCAAGAATAGTTAATTCTGATTTCAGTTTCTTCATATATTTATAAGCTCAGATTTCCTGAAAGAATTGTACACAGAACTTTTCTCCAAAAATGTCAAGAGGATTTAAAAAGAATTGAGAGGTGTGGTGTCCATGCACCAACACCCCATAATGAGTGTGATCATTATTTACTAATACAAATAAAAAACATTTTACAAATAAGGAAACTGAAATAGTGCTAGGTGATCAGTTATTATGAAAAAACTTCCACTAGGAACCCAACACTTGAGGTGAACATCACGGTTAACGCCAGTCGAATTCATGATGGAAAGCAAAGGCCTTAATTTCTTCTACTTTTCCAAAAGCTACAAATCTGAATGTGGGGTATGTTTAGATTTTTGCATTTGGAATATCAAAATGGCGCTACATTAGCTTAGAACATTTTCTTCTCAAGAAAAGTCATCAAAACCTCAGTGTAAATATTATCTTTAATCCTGAGGAAATGTCCTCAGGTTTAAGTTTGGTTTGTGATGTTTGTTCCCTCCATTTTTAATTCTTCCTCATAATACATTGCAATTATTCATAAGATATAAATGATGCAACATATTCGATCACACATACACATACATACATTCATACAAATGTAAATATAACATGTAACTATATGTTGATATCGATATACAATTTTTCCAGGTTCCAATCAAAGTTGTTCATTGTAGCAAGTCATTTTCATAAATCTCACTTTTCATATAGACAGCTGTGTTTGGCTTCAGGCTCCACAGGACAATTTGACAATTACTAGTGCAATTTTTGTGGACACGTACTTTAATGGAACCCAGATTTTGATTACCATCTGCAGCTTGACTCTCACAGTTTAGCTCTTCCTCACTCCTTGCTTCAAATCTTACCTGCTTTAAACCACCTCCAATACTGCTCTTTTCCTCCTGTTGGACTCTATAACAGAGGATGTGGAAACCTACCCATTTCTGTGCAAGAATAATTAAGCTGCTCTTATGCAAGCATAAGTCACTGCCACTAGGATACTCTGAGGCTCTTTTGGGAAATCAGAAGATACTCAGCTAATGACTTCTAAGTCAGTCTGCTTACTGATTTGTAGATAGACTGAATGGCATATTTATTTGGATTTCAAAATGTTATCTCAGTATAAGTGATGAAACAATCTGGAAAGGAAATGTAGTTATAAATCATCAGAAAAAATCCTCACTAACTCACCATTCCATGCTCTTGTTTTGCAGTGTGTTGTGATGAGGTTTGTTCATGGCATAAGTGCTTGATTCCATTCAAGTGTTTGAGGACAATTGATGGAGTTATTCCATTTTGCAACAATTAAAAATAATATATACTGAAAATGTAGAGTACATGCTCAACATTAACTGTTGTTAAATTACAGGTCATAAAAATGAGATAATATTTGGCATGTATTGGATAGTGACTTTAAATAATAAATAATCCAAATATTTATCCAACTCTCTGTAAATGCATCCCTAGGTAAAATTTCTCAGTGTGGACCTTTGAAAATTTAAAATGTCTTTTATAGACAATGAAAGCTATATAGGCTGCTAAGGTATCGACGGAGAGTTGAAGGGATGGAATGCTTAGTTGATATCTGACTTTACAATACACACGTTGAAGCCTTATCTCTGGCTGCTGTATCTTTCTCTTCCTTGACAGAAAGAACCTTGGTCACTTTAGTTCACTTGGAAAGGGATCGCTACAAGCAATGATGACTTTTATGCAATCTGTGATGACTTTCTCTCAGTGGGTTTGAAGTTTATTTCCTTTTACCTAAGAGCTAATGGAAAGGCCAAATTTTAGAAGTGTGTATTCTTTCCATGTAGAGGCTTTTTTTTTCATTGTACTACTGATATCTCAAAACTTTCTAGTTCTTCTTTCATAGTGCACTTTAAAAACTTGTGTATTTACATTTATAGATGTTGACAAGGTTCTTTGGCCAAAACTAAAACCACTGGCTTTCCCTATTTCCAAATCCCCACCGTCCTGGGTTCTTTATAGGCAATATGCCAGCTTTTAATGTAAAATCAGCCTGAGCATGTGTGTGTGTTATATGCATTACTAGCCCTTCCTCAGAGCGTCTTCAAGCATTTCTGTTAAAAGGGTCTAAGGAAACAAAGACTGCACATTGATTTGTCAAGAAATATATATATATGAAAAGTAGTACAAAGAGTTATAGAGAATTGGCGGGGAGGAGAGGATGTTTAAAACGAACTAAGAAATGTGATGCACATGTCCTAAGTCCACACAATGAAAGTAGTCATTATGCACTACAAATATAGACCAATTACATTTTTAGAGGAAAAAAAAAGAAAAAGAATGAATACATAGTTGAGCTTAGGTCAACCTTTAGAACCTGGAGACCATTTTTATGAAGCAAATTTAGCCTCTATATTATGAATAGAAATTCTTTCTAATTTCCATTGTCCTTTCCTGTGAAAAGTAATATGTGAAAGTGAGAACAATTCTGGTCTGCCTCACTGTGCTACAGAGTTATTGAAAGTTAGAATGCTCAATGTTCCATTTCCTTCTGAAACAGATCATCCTGCCTGCATTCATATTACTAGGCTTGTTTATTCATATTCATTGGAGTTCTGCTAGCTCCAAGGACAGCATTCATTATGTGTGAGTAGGTGCCCAGGGCATTAATGAGATAAATGGGATTCTGTTTAGGAAATAGTTTTTGTTTTTGTTACTGCCGTATTTCCTCTTCTCTTTGCTTATGTTCCTTGATTTAATTTATTCATCTACTCACAAATACCACTACATGCTCAGATCGAAGGCAGTGGCCACTATTTTTCTACTCAAAGGAAGGCAAACTATAGAGGCTGGTGCTGGAAGATGTGAAATAGGTATCAATCTGTCCCTGACAGTACTCAGGCCTGGTCAGATGCCTGTTTCCAAGAGCACACCAAAGGCACAAAAAGTAGACAGCAATAGCATGAGCTAAGAAGTTGGTAGAAAACCAAAGCAAATTTCTGCTTCTTTAGTTAACCCATAGCTTCATAGTTACAGTGTATTTAACTTACTGAAGCTCCCTTTTCACTATTTATAAAATAGGAATTGGTGAGCTGAACAAAATGAAATAAACACAATGTAAATGTCAGTGCCTGGAACAAAGCATTTGCTTACATATGCTAATATTATTTTTTTGCTTTAGTTTTATCCTAGGAATATGAAGTTTAAAGAAACCCATCCCCATGTTTTATTGACTGACAGAAGCAACAAAATCACCTGGAAGAGCTGATAAGTGATACATGCTTTTGCCAGGTGTGGTGATGCACACCTGTGTCCTAGCCACTGGGGAGGTTGAGGCAGGTAAATCACAAGTTCAGGGCCAAGCTAGAGAACTTAGGGAGATTTTGTATTAAATTTTAAAACACAAGGTTGAGGGAACTGGAAATGTAGCTCAATGGTAGAGCACTTGCCTAGCGTGTGCCAGGCCCTGGGATTAATCCTCAGTGTTGGGGTAAAAAAAGAATTATATGCTTTTCACTCTCTCACACATGCTAGGTGGGTTAGATACCACATGTACTGCATCGTTAACAATCTTTACACAGATTCAGATGGGCAGTCAAGATGCCAGCACTGTCTTCACCCCACCTCAAATGTTATTGCTCAAGGCCCTCTTGAAATTTGTTGTAAGCATTTCTGTAACCCCCATATAAATACTTAAATAACGTTGAAACCAAAATGCCTCTTGAAATATTTCTACCTACATAAGAGCTAGAGTAGTCATTTCTTTTTCCCAAGTAAAATTTCTCTTATATTCCTCACTTACTGATGCAAGTTAAAATTTTGGCCATGCAGAAGAAAGATATTAACACTTCATTTTACGTGATATTCATCTAGTGTTTGAAATCACAACTCTCATTCAAGTCCTCTTCTTTCTAGACTAATATTCTGCTTATCTAATTGCATCTTCCCAAAACTCAAGCTCATGTTTACAGAATCTTCACCAAATATACTCCTATGCCACAGTTCTAGATGAGTATTTTCTGTTTTTGACTT